>SAUE01000415.1:11036-25030 GCA_009724625.1 Deladenus siricidicola | reverse complement strand
GTGTGTGTGTGTGTGTGTGTGTGTGTGTGTGTGTGTGTGTGTGTGTGTGTGTGTGTCTGTGTGTGTGTGTGTGTGTAGTTAGTGTGCGGCATTTATGTATAAATAGGTGTAGATGTATTGCCTATAAGCAACGGTGACACGAGAGAGAACGACTCGTCTCTAAGAGCATTCTCGGGGTACTGGTTCGCAGAATTTTTATTCTTATGAATAGAATAGTATTTAAATTAATCAAATCCTACAAAATGACGCCAAATGTTTTGCATGTTGTTTCGCTTTGTACTCCCGATGTCGAATGTATGTCTGTATGTTGAGGTAATCGAATATGCAATCCAGCGAGTCAAAAACGATTGAGGATGGTCAAAAACAATACAATAGCTCCAGAAACATATGATAGTGTCAAAAACAATCCTATGGTTCTATCAACAATTGAAGGAAATCAAAACAATTAGAATTTAGAGGGGAGGGGGAAATTATCAAAAACGTTGATTATAATGTTTATCACTCTTTATTTTGATTATGCGTTTCATTTTAAATTTATTGCTTTCAATCCATCGAATCAAAACCGTCAGACAGACTGGGCAGGCCTTGGTGTGCCGCGAAGCGGTAGGGTAGATGATTAATGTAAGAGACGATTTCTAACGGTGCTAACGCCACCGCCGCCCACGCAATGTGAGAATGTGGAAACTGAGAAAGGAAGAAATTTATTGAATGTCATTTTCCGCCAAAATCAATTCAAATATTTTAATTTTAAATTTTTTCTGGCTTTCTAGCTTAAATTCTGGCATATTATTTATTCGATCGATTCAAGCACACGTATGGAATCAATATTTTATTGTGATTTTAAATAAAAATTTACAAATAATCGCAGTGGAATGCGCTCAGATGCAGGAGGTGGGCGGAATACACGGCGCCTGTGGGCCGAGGCCTTCCCTGACGAGGCCGATGTTGCACACACACGGGCTGACCTTGTTGCAGGTGACGATGTTCGGCGTTCGGTCCGCGCAGTTCGGGTCGCACATCAGCCGCAGCGGGTTGGGCATTTGCTGCGGGCCGCACGGCGTCAGGCCGGCGCCGATGCCGCCACCGCCGGCCAGTGGATTGGCGCCTAGCGGGCCGCCCAGCGGCGGGCCACCGCCCAACGTGCCACCGCCACCCACCGGCACGCCTTGGACTTGAGCGGTGCATCCTGCAATGAATCATCGTATTGCTTGCAAGTTTTTAAAAATTGTTTGAATTTTATGATAATTTTCTGGCATTTTTTGCTTTGGTACAGTGTTAAGCACAATGCCAAGTATATACAGTATCACAATACAAAAAGTTTGTTATTAATGTAAGAAAAATGCAGTAAAAACTCACTTGTGCTAAACATGGCGATAATCAGCAAAAGCAAGAGGAATTGGCGCAAATTAATCGACAGAATTGGCAGCATTTTTCAGAAAAAGCAGAACTCCGCCAATTTATTGAAAAATGGCGACGGAATTTGCGTTAAATATGAAATTTGGACAAATTCTTTCGCGGAAAAAAACCGAAAAAAATTAAATAAAATAATAAAATAATTTCGGTAATAAAATAAAACTTTGCGCGAACGATGAATTTTGTGAGAATCGAATTATTATGTATTAATCCCTTTATAATTTAATCGCCTTTTTTCAACCAAAATCTCGACATTTTGTTTTTTAACATTTTCCCTCTGTCTGTCTGTCTGTCTCCTTTTTTATCTGTTTGTTTCTCTATCTGTCTGTCTCGCTCTACATTTGTCTCTCTCTGTCTGCATATATATCTGTCTGTCTGTCTCTGTCTGTTTGTTTGTTTGTTTGTTTTCCTGTCTGTCTATCTGTCTGTCTGTCTCTTTGCATGTCTGTCTATCTGTCTCTCTCTGTCTGTGTCTGTCTGTCTCTCTCTCACTTTCTGCTTCCCTCTCTGCCTCTCTCTCTCTCTTACTCTCTCTGTCGAAAAACGTCAAATGTTTGGCGCAAATTGGGGGGATTTCTGGAAATTATTTGAATTCTTTGCAAATTTTTGCCAAAAATTTCTTCAAAAAAACTCAAAAAATGCAAATTTTTAAGAAAAAAATTTTTTTTAAAAGATTTACGAAATTTCGAAATTCTAAAAATTTACGAAATTTAGTTCCGTAACACCCCTGGTATGCATATTATGTTTTTAAGGAGCAGCAACCCCCCCCCATGTTTTGTCATCATCATCACTACCATCATTACCACCACCATCATCATCATCATCATCATCACCGTAATCATCATCACTACCGAGTTACAGACGAGTTACAGATGTAAAACACCGTTTATGTTTATAATAATAATAATGAATTTATGTGCAATAATGAATAATGAATAATTGGAACAAAAGTTTTGAAAATTTTTGAAAAATTGCGAAAGTCGATAATAAAAAGGTAAACCCTCCAATTTTACAAGCAAATTTAAATGCAAAGTGCCAATTTTTAAGCCAAGAAGCGCTATACATGGTTTTCGTGGAACAGGGGGTGAAAATCAACCAGGAAGTCTATCGCCGCGACATTCTCGAAGCCGTCGTACTTCCGTNGGACTTCATCGCGTCTTCGGAATGGCCGCCCTACTCGCCGGATCTCAACCCGATGGACTTTTTTATTTTTATTTTGGAGGCCAGAGCCTGCGCTACACGCCAAAAAGTTTGGAGTCGCTAAAGCAATCGCTGCGTCGAGAATGGGCCGATGCGCCGGAGGAACCTGCGGCCCATCGCCGAAAATTTCAAGTCACGTTTGAACCTGTGTATCGCCGCGGGAGGAGGCCACTGAAACCCGGCTGAGTATATTATTGCTGAAGGTCCATGTTGTTGTTATTCATTGTTCAATTTATGGAATTTTCATTTATTAATAAATTATTAAAATTTTTTAATGAATTTTTCAATTAAAAACAAATCTTCCATAAAATTTTTGAAAAAATTTTTGACTGAAAATTGAAAAAATATTTAAAAAAATTTAATTTTGTAAAAATTTATTGATTTTGTGAAGAAATAATTTTTTTTATTATTTACTCGACTTTATTTTTGAAAAAAATAAAATTTACATTTACAAAAATCAACTGATAATGAGAATATCAAAGTGACAAGAGTTGTGAAGGGCATCCAACAAAATGAGAGTGATAATAACAATGAATAATGATATCACTTCTATCATAACGGTATCGCTATTATGACGATATCACTACAGTGCTGTACATAATTATGAGTCCACCCAAAAAATTTTTTTCAAATTTAATTTTTTTCTGAGTGAATATATATTTTTTATATAAAATTAGTAATTTGCAATGTTTTGTATGATTTTTTGTAAAGTTTCAGCTCAATTCGTCGCAAAATATCTGAAAAAATCTTGGGAGAAACAATTCTTTGATTTTTTGTGTGTTTGTAACTTGGACATAATTATGAGTCCACCCCAAAAAACATAGCATTTATTAATCATAGCAAAACATTTAATGCAGAAAAACTAAATTGCAAATTACTAATTTTATATAAAAAAATATATATTCACTCAGAAAAAAATTAAATTGGAAAAAAAATTTTTGGGTGGACTCATAATTCTGTCCAGCACTGTACTATTGTGAATGTTTGTGGTATAAACAAAATTCGTTTCCACACTAATCACTACTATATTTACCGTTCAAAGATGACGGTAGACGGAGGTGATCTACATAAATAATGTTTAACTTGAAACTTGAATACTTCTCAAAGCGTCTAAAAATGTATTTACATAATTTTAATTCAACTTAGATTCAATTTGATACAAATTGCACCCAACATTATTATGGATATGTATGGATTTGCAGATCTATTTGTGATTGAAGTTGCGGATTTACGATCCGCAACTTGGAATTGAAATTACATCACTAGATATAACAGAATGAGTGCAATTATACCTGTGATTGATGATGAGTATTCATTAACAATCAAAGGGAAGTAACAAGAGGTGGATTCAACGCGAAGATCAAATAACAAAGAGAGACAGAGTATAGAAAATGAGAGTATCATTATCAGTCGGATAACGAGAATATTATTATGTGCTTGTATATCATTCTAGTCGCAATATCATTCATCGTCAATCAAAAGTGACAGGAGGTGGAGGGTATGCAGAGGCCACCGCCGAAAGTCTGCCGAACAAGGCCCGCATTGCACACACAATTGTTGAGCTTGAAGCAGGTGAGAATGTTGGGCATGGGGTCGAAGCACGACGGGTCGCACAGCACGTGCAGCGAGTTAGGCGTCTCCTGCGGCCCGCAAAAGTACTGTGTCGAGCACGCTGAAAACATAAGTACGCTGGTGTGTATGAGGTATTCGGGAGGGGGGTGGGGGTGGAGGATCACTCCGGCAGGGAGTGATGGTGCCAGAAAACTATTAAATTTCGGGGGAGAGGGGAGAAGGCGCAGGTCGAAGCCCAAAACAAGGCGGGTTTTCACATTTTTTTCCAGTTTTGGTAGAAAGATAAAACAATTTGTATTTTTGAAATGTTTTTAACAACCTCTCTCTTTTGGCTGCATAAATTTTTCCAAAAATTAATTTTTTAATTTACGTTTTCATTTGGTGGAGGGAGGGGGGTCGTCCCAGCTGACCTTTGCTTCGGGTTGTTATCTATTGTCCCCGGCTGCGTCCCTGCCTCGCACACATTATCAGTGCTTTGACTTGAATTGGCAAATGAATATTCAATTAAATTTCAATTGAATTCATTTGCGGATTCAAGGCAAAACACTGCTTTCATTATTCCGTTTATCCCCTCAATTGACTGGCGGCGCATGTATGTGTATGTGTATGTATTCGCTGTCTTCTGTTCTCGACAAAAGCAAAAGTGTCCAAAACATTTGAAATTTTTAATGCAAATTTACAAAAAATACCTGCAATGAAAAGTAAAAGGAGAAATGGCACGAAACAATTTGCACTTCGCATAATTGATAAAATAATTCTACAAAATTCGACAACTTTCGTAAAATAAAAAACAAAAATTTTAAAAAGTTTTTGGGCAAATTTTTGCTATTTATACAACAAAATTTTCGAATTTTTGATGAGAAATTCACAACGATGAAAAACACAAACGAAAATCGTCATTGAAATCGCTGCAGAGAGAATTTTATTTGTTTGAAAAATTTCGAAATCCATTTTTTTAATCCCACAGCAATTTTTGGTAAATCGAATTTTAATTGCGTCACGCCGCGAACAATTACGTGTGAAACGTGAATACACCTGCATGTGTATCGTATTGTAGTACATACATATGTAGTTTAGTTCCGGAAACAAATTGCTACATATGTATATGAATCTTTCCCTTTTCCAAACTTTTGCCTTTGGCACTTTGCATTCTTGTCTTTGTCATTTTTGACTCTTGAGTTTGGCATTTTGCTGCTTCCCTCTGGCATTGTGCACTTTGGCTTTTAGTATTTTGCATTGTGTTATGACGACTTTAACCACCATGGCCGAGTGGCAGGGCGCTAGGTCAAAGTGACATTTCCGCTAGAAGTTCAATGCCGCAACCAGGAAAATGATTTTACATTTTGCATTTTTGGCTTGGCATTTTTCCTTGTCTTCTGGATTTGCGCTTGGCGGAGTGGTAGAGCGCTACGTCAAAGTATGATTACAGGTAAAAGTTCAATATCACAATCGGACAAAAAAAAGTTTCTGCAAAAAAGTATTTTGTACGGAAATATTATTTTATTTTTATTTTACATTTTTAAATGGGCAAAAAAACACAAAAAGTGATGATGGAATTTATTATTTGTTTGAAAATTTGAAACAAAAGTTTTTTTTGCGCAAAAATTTCCTCTTCCGTATGGAAATAATAAATCAAATTTTTTATCGATTTTGAATTTTGTCAACAAAATTTTGTCATTTATTTTCTTAAAAAACTTTTAAAATTTAAAACTAAAATTTTAACATTTTCGGCCAACAAATTTTATTATTATTTACAATATTTTCTAACAAAAAGATAGTAGCTGATAGCCTTGATTCAAACATACCAATCGTAAATAATAATACGGTAATGACTGCGGTGGAGTGGTCGGCGCTTGAGCAGCTCGCTGCCGGCATCAACGCGACGCGCGCAGAATTGCTCGACGCGCAAAGCAAAAACCGCCTCAATCAAAACGCTTTTTTTAGCCTCTCGATGGCGCTCATCATTTTCAGTGGGTTTTTCACTCGATTTTTCTCTCATTTATCTATTCACAATATTGCTTTGGTTTGTTCAAAAAGCAAATACGTATTTTTCAATGCAGTAAAATAATAAATTAATACAGTAATTCGGATTCGGCAACTTTACAATTTCGTAGTTTTGAATCAATCGAATTTCTGCAAAACATAAATTCCTTTTGTTTTAAATAATGCAAATTTGCAAAAAAAAGACTTTTTGTCAATTTTGTCACCGTAAGGCTATACATGTATATGTATTACAGTGATGCAGACGGGCTTTGCGTTCTTGGAGGCGGGCGCTGTGAGGGCGAAAAATTGCACAAACATTTTGGCAAAGAATTTGCTCGATTCCTGTAGGTTTTCACATGCAAACATATGTACAGACTATGGTAGAAACACGCGTGCTACGGTAATGTGTTCTGCGGTTTTCAGTGCTCACGATCATCGGCTATTGGTCGGTGGGTTGGGCGTTGGCGTACGGTAATAACGCGGACGAAGGCACCGCCTTCTTCGTCGGCGCGTCCAATTTTTTCGGCGTCGGCATTCAGAACTACGCGCGCTTCTTCTTTCAGTACGTTTTTGCGGCACGCGCCTCCACAATCATTTCGGGCGCGGTGGCGGAGCGCTGTGAATTTTTCACCTTTATCGTCTACTCCATCCTCGTCTCCTGTCAGTTTTGCATTTCATTCAATTCGTATATATGTATGCACATATATGTATATGTACAAAACAGTCGGTTAGGCTAGGCTATACACAGAACAAAAAGTTACTTTGCAGACAGTAACAAAACCTTTTTTGCAGCTACCGTTTACCCGATCCTGACACACTGGGCGTGGTCGGATCAAGGATGGCTGAAGAGGGGAGTGCAAATCGGCGACCTCCGCCCAACCACCTACCTGGTAAGTTCTGCACTCTTCACGCCATATACTTATTATTATAACCAGGCTCGTGGCTAATTACAAATAGCCACGACATATTACTATAGCTATTATAGCCAGGGTTGTTTGGTGGCAGAGATCGATGACCAAAACAAGGTGTTCCTTAAATTTGCAATACCGTAAGTCAACCAATTATGTTCGAAAGAAAGAACTGAGTCTGTCTTACTGTCTTTGTAATCATAGTGTCGGCGAGCTCTTTCTTCTGTCTGCTTCTGTCAGAAAAAGTTCATAAAAAAGTTCTGTAAAAAATACTTTAAACTTTTTTAAACACTCCCATAAGCATCAATTCCACAAAAAAGTTTCCAAAAACTATTTGATTTTTTCACTCATTGAGGGGGGAGGTGGAGTAGGGACTTGGTCTTTACTGCCTCTAGAGGCTGCACTCCTTGTTATTTGTACATACATATAGCTTAGTTATTATTACATACATACATGTACGTATATATGTATGTATACGCTAACCGCGCCGTCGAGTTTAGGACATTGCGGGCTCGGGCGTCGTGCACTTGTGCGGCGGCACTATCGCGCTCGTCGCCGCATTCCTCATGGGACCACGGGTGGGGCGCTTCGGAAACGCGATTATGCCCAAAGACGAAATGTTCGCCGGCCATTCTGTGCCTGTAATAATACAATATGTTTTCTATAGACAAATTTTATTAAAAATATCAAAATCTCAAAACATTTGAAATATTTTCAATTGTATTTCGTTAAAGTTTGCCGCGCTCGGCGGTTTCATTCTGATGTTCGGCTTTTTGGCGTTCAACGGCGGCGCAATCGCCGACATCAGCGGTCGCGGCGCGGGCCGAACGGTGGCGCTCGCAATGGTGAACACGATTTTGTGCGGCGCGTTCTCCGCGCTCGCCTGCCTTCTCATTCACCGCCGTCGGCATGCAAAGTGGACGCTTCTGCTGACGATCAACGCCTGCCTCACCGGTTCTCTCTCTCTCTCTCTCTTATTCATTCATTCTTTCACTTCAAAACACATTTGCGCAGTTTTGAGCAAAAAGAAATAAAGTTTTGATGAATAAATGTTCTAGAGGTAGTCAAATTTTGGTGATTACTAGGAGTGAGAAAATGTTCGAAATCGATTTTTTTTCTTTTTGCTTTTTGTTTTTGAAATGTTTTTTCGAATTTTGATTTTTTATCTTCGAAATCTCAAATTATTTTTCGACTCACCCATGGTGCCTACCGCCCCTCCCCCACATTTTTGAAAGGAGGCAAACCCCCAGCACTGAAACTGTGTGAATAAAAACTTTTTAAAATTTAAAAATTTAATTTATTCTTATCTTATCGTACATATATGTATGTATGTATGTATGA
Source organism: Deladenus siricidicola (assembly GCA_009724625.1). Lineage (NCBI taxonomy): Eukaryota > Metazoa > Nematoda > Chromadorea > Rhabditida > Sphaerulariidae > Deladenus > Deladenus siricidicola. Next base: position 16,613 of record SAUE01000415.1, on the reverse strand, counting down.
CGTTAATGTGCTCATCAGGAATGATCGCGTCGTGCGCCGGCTGCAGTCTCATCAGACCGTGGGCGGCGCCGTTCATCGGAATCGGCGCTTCGCTCATTTATTTGGCGCTTTCGAATTTGTTGACCAGGTTTTTCCTTCTTTGCTTTGCTTTCCTTTCTTTTATTTTTCTTTTTTTATTTCTTTCTTTTGATCAAAGACGATTAAAAGAGATTTGTTTAAATTAGTCAATGGTTAAAACACATTTATTTCTTTCAGACTTCAAATCGACGATCCGCTCGACGCGTTCGCGGTGCACGCGGGCGGCGGCCTTTGGGGCCTCATCGCCGTCTGCATTTTCGGTCGCGGCGGACTAACGAGCGCGGTTTTCGGCGAGGCGAGCTTCGCGCAGGCTTTTGCGGTTAATTAAAGCTCATTCACAAAATTTCAAATTGCAAATTATCAGAGAACGGTGTTAATACACAAACAATATTGCAGCAATTGGGCTGGAATGTGTGGAGCGCGCTGGTGATCGTCGCGTGGTCGGCGCTGACGATGATGCCGGTGTTCGCGCTGCTGAAGGCGCTCGGCAAGCTGCGCGTGTCGGCGGAGGTCGAGGCGAAGGGCCTCGACTTCTTCAAGCACGGCGAATCCTCATATCCGCTCATCGCCTACGGTCACGGCTGGAATACCACCGCACCCAAGACTAACCACCATCATTTGGCTACGGTATATTTGCTTCACATTCATTTCTCCTACCGTAGTTTGGCCCCAACGCATGTACATATAACCGTATCAATATCATTACAGATTCCTGAAGCGGTGGATGTGGTGCTGCGGGAGGGTAGTGGAATTACCACCGTATTCCACGACCCGAAAACTTATGGTAGCGCGGACGGTACGATAGTCCAGGTTCGTTTGTTGCAGGAGCATACATGTATGTACACACATAGTAGCTGTTGAAAATACTGTACTTTAGCGAAACCGTCACTCGCATACGAATGTGCCATCGTAGCCATATTTTCTGCCATGTTAACGACGCTACGTGGCCACTACGGTACACTACGCTACATGACAATACAGTGATTTAGCATATGTTTGCTAGTTTGTATTTATTACATTTTGCGCGTGGCTGTGATGTGTTTGTGCGAAATGTGATCAAATATTCCAAATTCTCAAATGTGCAAATTAGGATCATAAAAGTTGAAAATACAGTATAGATACGATGGACTATTTCAGCTAAAGAAGTTAGAGAAACTATTTGACGAGCCACTGCAAATTAAAGAACAATTTGACAATTTGACAAACTACTTCAAATTGGCGGGGTTTTGCCTGTATGAGTTTGGCCATGCTGCCATTTGCTTACATACCTGCTGATATTTCATGTGCAAATTGGCGAGCGCTGCCCTTTTGAAATTGGTTGTGTTTAGTGCTGTAACTTGAATCCCAAATAGATGTGCAAATCCACGCAGATCGATGTTGGATTTGCAACTTTTACCCAATTAAATTCATTTTTCATAAATGTATTCAAATCGAATTTAATATGAAGGCTATGATTGATGGATAAATTTATAGATTTTTATGAATTAAAAGAAAATTCATGACACAATGACAGTCGTCAGGATCAGTGAAATTTGCAATACATTTGAAAGAATTTGCGATATTTTTAAAGATTTGTCGCACTAAACGGTACAGTACACGGCCCCCATTTAGTGTGTAAAATTTAAAAATAAACTCTTTTTTCCACAAATTAAACCGAAAAACACAAACGAAAAAACACACTTTTTCCGTTGACTTTACAAATGTACTTTCACTTCTCTCTGACACACAAAACACAAAAAACACACAAAACACACATAGCGAAATGAGGTGAATGAAGCACAAAGTGAAGTGATCCGAATTTGAAACGTTTCAAAAAAAGTTAGCCTCACTCAAAATTTGACGAAAAATCGAAGAAATTCAGTAAAAAAATAAAATTAAAAAATTTTCAAGGAAAACAAAAAAGCGAAAAAAAAGTCACGTCACAGACGGCGGAGAACGGATCACATATCAGTGATATTATCAGCGATATCATTAGTGATAATATCAGTGATAATATCAGTGGTATTATCATTGATATTATCAGTGTTAATATAAGTGATAATATCAGTGATGATATTATCAGTGATAGAGGAGCTGGATATTATCACTGCCACAATTTTGAGTAGTGAAAATTGGCAGTTGGCAGTTGTCATCAAAAATGATTATTTGAGGGAAAATTTCCAACTAAAATTCGCTTTGAACACGAAAAAATAAAAACAAATAACAAAAATAATATAATAAATTTCTTTTCCATGTCAACAAAAAAGTGGAAAAAAGTTATGAGTAATTCTCGCCGCAAGCCATTGCCATCGCAACCTTTTTCTTCAATATTCTCGCTCGTGTCCTAAGTCTGACTTACCATTGGCGATCACCGCCACCGCCACCCTCCATCCACTTTCAATGTATCAACCACAATTGTGGTACACCTCGTAACCAGTAAGCAGTGATTGGAAAAAAGTTCATAAACTGAACTTTTTTTTGGTTCATTTTTGCAGTTCATGTCGATATGAACTTTTTTGACTTTTTTATTATAATTATTTCTTAATTTCGCGTTTAAATCATTCAGTGTGATCATCTAAGGGCAAAATCAGTGGCGTTTAGGTCGGATTTTCCCGGTTCCTCAGCAGCCACGGCCAAGTCGTACATCAAAAATTCTTTTAAATTCGGAATCAGCGCCTGAAATCCAGACCACATTTTCAACGCAAAAATCGATTAAAAATTTGGCCAAAAATTCACAATTTTTTCCAATCAGTGCCTTTTTTTAAACCCCTGCTAAAGTAATCCTTACATAAGCCCATTTCATTACATACGATTAGTACTTCCCAAGTGCAACCCCATCCCGGCCCGCCTGTGAACGCTTATTGCCAGATTGCCGCACACTTGGCACTTGGCACCTAGCCAACCCCTGNCCCCCCCCCCATCATCTCACTTATTGTCATTTGTTCTCCCCTCTTCCTCGAAAACGCGGGCGGGAGTTTTGAGACTCCAGTCAAGGCGAAGGTGAGCCCGTTACGCCATCCTTCGTCTAGCAGCTTCAATCAATTTATTTGATACATATACATATGTATGTAATACATATGTATGCATATGTACTTTGATGGGCTAGCGCCATTTCCCCCATTATGTTCAGCTAGCGCCATTTTCCCCATTTTGGCGAAGTTTTTACCGTTTATTTTTGCTTTTGTGACAAAAAATCGCAATTTTCAGCCAGCTAAAAATTTAACTAATTAATTAAAAAATTAAATAATGAATTGAGTGAATGAATGGATGAATTAAATGAGTTCGAATTGGTTCCGATTTAAAAGTCATTTATTTTCGTCTCTTTTTTTCAATTTTATTTTTGTTTTGAAAACTTTTTTGATGGATTTTTGGGGATTTATTTTTTGATTTCTAATTGGAAAAAGTTCCTCTCACAACAAATTTTTCCACAATTTTTTTTTCATTTTATTTTTATTTAATTTGTTTTCGCCGTTACACATACACACACACACACAAAACAGCGAAAAGATTTATTTCTTTATTTATTATTTACGCAATTTATTATCTACATATATTACATATAAGCAACATTCCTCATATTTAAGATTTTTGCAAACTTTTGCCTACCGTAAATGTGTTCGTATTTACAGTATTTGCGCAAATTGTGTGTTTGAGTGAATGCAGCAGCATACTATAACTGTTGTTAGCGACGTTGGCAGGCAATCAAGCATAGCATATAGCATAGTACGGTAATTCAGAAAAGAAAAAATGCTGAAAGTGTTACGGTGGCAATATATTTCACTTTACAATCTCCTACTACCGTTTGTGCTGACCGTAGGTGAGTGAGTTGTTCTACGGTATTCGTACACATACGAACGCATACATACACACATACATAAATAGATATGTACACACATACGTATGTACATATATGTATGTTTTTTTTTGCAATTTTTTTTGCAATTTTTTTTCAATTTTTTGCTGTTTTGAACTAAAATTTTTGATTTTCTTGCATACTTTTCTGCAAATATATGGTCAAAATGTTAACAAAAATTAGCCATTCTGATACATGTATGTATGTTTTTTTGAGAATTTTTAACTAAATTTCAACAAAAAATATTTTCAAAAATGAAAAAATTACAATAAAAATGAATAAAAAATGCAAATTTTAGCGTTTTTACTGCGAATAAACTTTGCGTCGTTTGTGTATTTGGTGTTTTGTCTCTTCATTCCGTCCACCGTATCCTCGCCACTCGCCAAATATCCAGGTATTCCTCATACACAACCCTCTAGGAGCTTAGCCATTAAAAAATTTTTTTTGAGAGGGACCTACCATTGCATTTTTGAGCGGACATTTTGCAAATTTATTGTAGATTTTTTGCACCAAATAGTGTTAAATTCGTGCTATAAAGCGAACATCAAATGTTCGCTACATTCAACGTACCCTACACTTCAGATTCGAAGGGGTGGGGGTGGTGGAAGGTTAGTGAGTGTCTCTAAAAAAAATTTAAATTTAAAATGTTAGAAAATTTCGAATTTTGGCCGTTTGTGAGTCGCTCGGAATTCCGAATTCCAAACTAATTTTTTTTACTTTCGCTTAACTCTGACACATATGTAATCTATGGTATATCTATTGTAAGTGTCGAAGCAAGTACTGTACTGATTGGATGAGCTTAGGCCATCCGAAACGCTTTCTCTTTTGCCTCGGCGTTTGGGCGCTGCTATGCCTGTGCTCGCAGACGATGTACAACGCTGTGCCGAAGCTGTGGCTGAAGACGACGTTCCTCTTTGACATCGGCCGCAGCCCGCGCCGAAAGGCGGTCGAGTTCCGCCAGCCGGACCAGTGCAAATATTTTGTGAGTTTGCTGTCGCAATTCGGCCTCGGATGGGTGCGCCTCGGCGCGATCCAGCCGATTTTTGCCGCCTTCTCGCCCGACGTCATCGTACTAGCAACGTGTACTGCACTCTACTTTAGGTGAGTGATATGCGCGTTACCGTAACAGTTTTTGTTGTATTTTCGTCTCCTCCCATCACAGTTTGTTCAATCCTGTCTTAGTGCTGTAGCGTGAGGCTAACATGAAAGTTTATCTCGGTAGAACCTCCAAACATAGCGTATAGCGCTAGAAACGTTGGTACTGTTAGGTTGTCATACTACTGTGTTACAACTTGCTCTATTGTACAGTATATAAAGCTACTAGCCAAGAAGGAAAACCAGTCTTTCCATTTCCTTGCCAGCGGCTAGTGAAGATGTTATGGTCAATATTGTATCTCATCGTCCTTCTCCTTGCTCGCAGGTCATCTTCACGAGACATACACTACAGTTCAAATGAAAGTTGGAGGAGATAACGAGGTGAAAAGAGAAAAAAGTTTCGAAGTCTCGGGGATTTCCCCGTAGCTCAGGTGGTAGAGCAATAAGCCGGCAGTTAATCGTGGGTGCGATTCTTGCACGGATGATATATATTCCTCCCCCCCCCCTTCTCTCGCTCTCGCTCTCTCTCTCTCTCTCTCCCTCGCTGCCTCGCTCCCTCCCTCTCTCTTTCT
>SAUE01000414.1:56734-68195 GCA_009724625.1 Deladenus siricidicola | reverse complement strand
TTGACTCATGATTCAAATGAGTCAATGAATCATTTGAATCATGAGTCAAATGAGTCAGTGACTAACGTGAATCATGGCATTCAAGCCGTGATTCATGATCCAAAAAATGATTCAAGTCACAGCCCTGCTGAAATGGTGGTTTGTCTAAACTTTAAAACCAGAAAATATGAAGGCGAAAACAGCTTATTGTTATTATTGTTTACAATTATCCAAAGTTGGATTGTTATACATACATAATTATAAATAATTACTATGAAATATTATTGTAAATTCATTTAATGAATCCGTTGTTGCCTTTTTGGAAAGTAAAGGTGAAATGAATAAAATCTATATGTATTTGTAATATACTTACCCAAGCAAACATTTGCAAACACTTGGCCGTCATATTTGCGTATAGAGGATTTCGGAATCATGGGGCCAAAGTTTTACATTAATTTTTGCGAATGGGCAAAATCAAAAAATTTCATTTTTTCCTGATTTACTTAAAATCTTAAATTTTTCTTAAAGAGGGACCTCCTCCTTTTAAATACACCAGTCTCGTCATAATAAATCAATTGAAAAGCTTTGGCATATCTGCCAAGTATTAATATTTTTTACGGCACCTTGATTTTTTATTAGAACAAAAATTGACGAGCATTCCTTGGTGTTGTTTCCTGCTGTAAGAAATGTAGGTGGACGTCGAATTTTATTTAAATTTGCGCATTTAGTTTTTATTAACAGCGGGAAAGAGAAGTTTCAAAAGTGATATTTTTGGTTTTCCTTTCCTGCTTCTTGTGACAGGCAATTCCTCTCCTCACAATTGTGGGTGCTAAAAACAAAGTACGTCGATCGTTTTCATTATTTTTAATGCTATTTTTGAATGAGTTGTCCAAATTTTAGTGTGATTCCTTACCTATGAGAAAATATTTTGTTAAAAAGTTTACGAAAGTTCATTTTTAGAATAATAAAAAATATCTTCTTACGGTTATGAACGTGTTATTTTGCATGTTCAACGAAAACGAGCACATTCTTAATAAATTACACGATTATTCTTAAAAAAAACACGAGAATATGATTAATATTTTTAGCTAAAGCAGATTTGCAAATGCTCATCAATGCGAACTTTCGTCAAAATTTTTACGAGGAGATTCGGAAAGAGGTTTGAATAATAAACATTGTTGTTCACCAATTTCCATTTTTGTGTTGTTTAATCAATTATGCATCAAGGTATAATCATTATTCTTGAAATACTTGTAGTGAGCATATTTTACCCGCTTCCAGACTTTTTTGATGTTAAATCAGTTTCATGCCTTGATCAAGATCAAGAATATGTTATTTCTTCTGCGCGGAAATGCCAAAAAGGTTTATTTATTGTTTGTTTAGGCAATATAGCCGTGTAATATAGCTTACAAAAAATGAATTTTAAATTCCTGATATGGGCGTGAAACTCATTTAGAAAACATAAAAAATTATGAACGTCTAACTAGGCTTAGCCAAACATTTTAATTCTGATATTATAGCATACACTTATCATCGTAAATGCAGATGTTGATGCATTGTGTGCCAGTGTTATTTTAACGGTAAGTTTATGTTGAAGTATTTAATAAGACTCATTTTGGTTTTAATGTGATATCGGACCGCAATTTTTTATGTATTTTGGCACGGGGAATTCAAATTTAATGATTTATTTAATTGAATTCGTTGTATTTAATCTTTTGCGCAAAAATTATAATATAATTCTAACAAAAACAACGATAAAATACATTTAAAATTTTAAGTTCTCGTAATTTTTCATTCGCGAAGTTAAAATTTTTGCTTTTATCCAGATTTTTCAAAATTAGAATTCCCGTGCCAAAAAACATAAAAAAAGTTTTTGCGGTCCGATATCACACTGGAACCTTGATTTTTTATATTTTGAATTTTTGTTCAACTTTTTCAATTCAATGATCAATTTTTAGTATGCATTATCATGTGATGATGCGACCTTTTCGTTGAGTCCAGTAGACTCTTGGCGAGGCATTGAAAAAGCGATCGCCGAGAATCATGACCAACTTCGCAATATCGTATTGATAAACTGTGGGGCCTCGCGACCGCTTACCGAACTCTCAGCAAATGTATATTTTTAAACGAATTTATAAAAACTAGATGTGGTAAAAATATTTTTGGCGATGATAATATTTTTTAAGTTCTAGTAAGTTTTGTCCAAAGTTTAGGTAAAAATATTCGTGCTGGATTCACACCGACCTGTTCATCTTGAAAACATATATAACTCGGAGACGAATCCGGTGAATGTGTTGGTTAATGCTGCGGAAGTAGAAGAGTGGGATGTGCCTGAGGCGTCACAAATATTTGAAAACGATGAGGACGAGTCGGGTATACTACGATTTTACGATTATAAAATATACATTTTTATTCAAAATTTTACAATTTTACGGTTACCAATTAAGATGAAGACCAAAATAATGAAGAGGGAGATTTTGACGACGATGAGAATGAGGGTGTTGAGGACGTTTTGGGTGGCAGTGGCGATGTAGCGAATGAATCGATGGACGGCGAAAACGTTCGGCGCCAAAGGCGTCCGGCGCGCAAAAGAGAGGACATTGCGAGTATGGTGGAGAGACGCGCCCTCAAAAAGCAGCAAAGTGCAAATTGGCGGCGAAATCGCGCTACGGTGTTGTGGAATTATTATATGAACTCATGGCATTCAACGTCGGTTAGTTTTTTAATTATGTTTAGGAAGTCGATAAAAAACGGAGGTAACTTTGAAAATTTTTGATTTTCTAAGAAAAATTTATCGAATAAATTTTTATACATAAATACGTTTCTTGGAATTCGTAATATTTGCTATCTTTGAAATCTCAATTTTCATTTTTTAATGATTGAAATTTTTAGAGCGCGGTATTTATGTTGGAGTTGGTGCATGATTTGGGCAAATCGAACTCGGCGATGATGTGGTGTGCGTCGGTGGGTCTGACTAGCCAATTTACCGATCATCTAATTTCTGTCGATGCCTACACAACCGTATGCATTGATCGTATGCGTGCCTTTATTCGCAAGTTTGCGCCTCGAAAACCCATAGAGCAGACGCGAGGCGACGGCGTTCTTCGAATTACCTTCGATAAGGAGTAGGAAATATTTTTATAAACTGGTTCCACATGATATGCTTTGGAAGGAGACGACGAGAATTTTTGTATATAATTTTTTAATGAATCCAAATTATAGATTGATTCTGCCGCTATATTCGCATTGGTCTGTTTACAAGAGTATATACTGTGATAGTATGTTCGTGTGCCAAAGTAAATTGTGGAGTCAAAAGGGCGAACACAACCTTAAGCACATTCTTGCAAGTTTAGGGTAATATAAATTTTTTAGTTAATAGATTTTTTGAAAATTTCATTCATTTTTTTTATTTGGAAATGTGTAGAGCAGTAAAAACAAATGGAGATGTCGATGTTTAAATGAAAGTATGCTAAATATGTTTTGGATTACTATTTTCATACTATTCTATAGATTACTATTCTACCACAGTATACTCTTCTGGTTGGGTTTTCAGTTTGACGCTTGCGGAATGTCGCCAAAACTTTGAGGCGATGAATTCCGATCGACGCGCCGAAGTGTTTGCGATTTTGGAGAAGTATATGGATGCTAATTTTGCTACTTTTAACGCGTATTTTGCTTATGCGAGTCGCTTTAACGCGGCGGATTTTTCGCGCATTTTGGCGCTTAGGTTGGAATCTCGCGTGAGGGGTGGAATAGCGCGCTCACTTTACGATCGATTTGCAGAGACGAAGTCGATTTTGAATCATTTTCTCGAGTATGGCGGAAGAGTGACAAAACAGATGAATAATATGGTTGAGCGGTGAGTTGATTTATTTTAAATATTTTTATTGTTTTTTGGGTTTACGATAAACAGCATTACTGTATTTTGCATTTTCTATTGACTTAACTAATAAATTTCTTTGAAATTTTCTATTTTTTGTTTTGGTTGATATGGCAGTTATTTTATAAACAATATTAATCATTTTTTATGGAATGATATTTTAGATATAAGGTGGCGATACACGAGATCATGTCTCTCGTTTTCCTGTCCACCAATCAGGGCCACATTATTTCTACGGCCCGCTACTTTATGCTGGATTTGCAACAGGTCACTTTTACATTTTATTGCGTTTTACGTAACTTTATTATTTATTTAAACGCATAACCCATCATGTGATTTTTAGAGTTCATCACTTTGTTATCTGTCATCCCGTCATTGTATCAATTTGTTCGCTCATTCGTTATTGCGTGCATTTGCATCGGTAATTTGTTATGATTCAGCTCTGGTTATCAGAAAGAAAATTTCGCTTTATTAAATGTTTTAATGACTTTAGACAAAAAGCGCTCGGCGTACGTCGAAGCCGTTTATCATTTCTATCCCGTTAGGCACGTCTGACGAAGGCGACGAGAATATTGAACCGCACAATAGGGATGGCTCTCATGTCGTGTCAAAATCGCCGTGGTATTTGGTTGTGGGTATTATGCCGTTGGCCGAAATTCTTTCCGATTCTCAACGAAAAAGGTATTTATTGCAGTATAAAAAAATCATAATTTTAACGTTTTGTTGCATTTTTGACATGTGATGAGTTGAATTACACGAGATCAATACTTGCTGGAGAGTACTTTTGTTAGCTGCATATTCGACATAATTTTATATTTCAGTGTGATCGGTCGGGCGTTTGAGCATGTTGCTAATGAAGCAAAAATTGAAGTACAACTAGAAAATTTTGATTCGAATTGTAAGTTATATCAATTTAAAAATGTTTTTTTACCGTGCGTATTGAGACCATATGTGGGCAAGGGGTCAAATTTATGCGATGTTCGCTTGGAATATTTTTGGTTTTTTGTATGTCTCATCGACAATTTTGAATTTTTTGACAATTACGAAAAATTAAAAATATTTTTTTATTGAATGGAGAAATTTAGTTGTGTAATGAAGTTTTTGAAAGCCATTGTGGTTTCTCAAAGAAAAAATATTTAGTTTTAGTAATTTTCCTAAATTTTTTCTTTCCATTTTCAAGCATTAAAAATTTTTTTTTGCCTTGGTCTGCCGGGGGAGGAGATAACTTGCAACAACAAATCTTTTTTTATTTTGCATCACTATTTTTTCTTTTTCAGTCATACGGATTCGAGCTGATGATCGTGCTAAATTTTTCAATAGTCTCGAAGCTAGGCTGGAGATTGCCTGAATACGCGACACTTACAAAACTGATGTAATTGTTTGGGGTAATTCTAATTCGGGGTTGTTGACCCATCCCCTGTATTGCTTTTAACAAAAGTCTATTCTAAAATAAACAATTTTTTATTTTTGTATGCAAAAATTCGGTAGAATAGCAAGTTCGATTATAATTATTCGATTATAAATTAACGATGACGTGGTTTCGAAAACTATTTAAGGTTTTCCGGGAAACTAGGTTTAGTTTTAGTTTAAATTTTATGATTTGTGGATATTTGATGTGTTATTTATTGTTTGCACGGTGAATTTGTATATTTTGAAATTGTTCGACGATCTCACAAGAATAAAACAATTCACTATATTATTATTATTTTTTTTGATAATTTTACTTAAAATTCTTGAACTTAAAAATTATTAATTTTATGTTAGTTCCAATAATTTTCTCTATGTATGTATGTTGCTAGCCAAAATTCAAATTTTTACACTAAGAAAACAAATAATCTTCTTTAATGAGTTTGTTAAGTCCGAATTAATTGAATTTGTTGATTATGTCATGTAATAACTGAATAAACTAGCGTAGCTGTCTTCGCCTAAACAATTCAAAAATGCAAACACAAAATATTGTGAAGCATTGAAATTGCAAAAAAACGAGAAGAAATTTTTGCAGTAATAATTAAAAGTATTTTTTATGTATTTATAAATTCATTACAATTAAAACGACATAAAAACAAACGTAACTGGTTGGGAGGGGGGGGGGGGTTGGAAGAGTAAGGGCAAGTATGAGGAGAGTGAGAAGCGTTAGCAAGCCGCTACAATTAGCATTTGTACAGTTAAGGCCGATGGCCGTATATGTGCTCAATGTGCTCTTCATATGTATTATCAGCACTTTGGGTAGCAGGTAATTTCTTTTGTAATTTATATTATGTGGTAATAAGGCAATTAAACCGATGAATTCGGTCAGAAAACACCCGTAACTGCCGTGTTGGCTGTTTCGGTTCAATTTTTGAGGTCAGACTCTTCTCAGGGGGGAGGGTCGGCTTTTTAGATGATTTTGTTTGTCTGCTTCTTTTACGGTTTTTATTTATTCATTTTTTCAATAATTGTGTAAATTTTTACAGTACATATTTAACAAATTAAACAAGCTTCATTCTTAAAAACATCGAATCCGACATTATTGTTTGCTTTCTTCAAATTTTTTAGCTTTGTTGTATTTTTCATTTTTCCTGTATTTTTTCGTTTCTCTAGTTCTACGCATTTTTACTTCATTTCTGTGTTGTACATAATTCAAGTAATTTAAAATTACGATTTCGAAATCTTAGACAAATATCCTTCTTTCTGGAGAAAAAGCAAACATTATTCGGAGAAAAAGCAAACATTTTTTAAACCAATCGGTTAGGTATACGTCGGCGCAAAATTTGTTTTACAAATTTTACTGTATTGGTTTCCAAAATTAAAAAATTGCCTTTTTAATCCATTTCTGTGCATATTGGACATTTTTATTGGAAAATTTGCTAATTTTGGAACATTGCAAAAAAAATTTTCCGAATCGGTGCAGTGAACGTCGAGTTTCGACATTTCAAAAATTTCAAATTTCTGTCAAATTTCATTTTCTGACAATAAAAAAAGTGTTTACCATTTTCGACACACACACTTATACAAATTTTTTTCAAAATTTAGCCAAAAAAATCGTCGGTGCAAGTTGAAAATGAAGCGGCGTGCACTTCTCCGCCTGTTGACGATACTTTTGGTTACACTTTGTTCGAATGGCCATCAGTCGGATGATGTTGCGCCCGTCACTCGAATCTCGTCAAATGAATCCATCGCGGCGAAATGGACGAGCGACCTGGAGGCGGGCGAACGAGGGGAGCGCGATCGACAGCGCGCTGTCGACGAGAACGTTCTCGTCTCGACAAAGTCGAAGTATCACACCGCCCGGCCGGACGACCACGTTTCTGGAAGTAGGCAGTTTTTTCAAAGCTACATATCTCGTCATATTGGCAATTTTTGAACTTTGAGGAGAGAAAAAACAAAGAATTTATTTTGCAAATGACGGTATTCCCCTAACATAATAAAATTAAAATAAATCTTATTTTTTCCTGTAAGTTTTTTTAAGAAGTGAAGTGATATGTATGTTCGCGTATAAAGAATATGTACATATATGTATATGTATTAAAAATTTACCTTTTATTTTTCCACAGTAGTAATTAGATTACAAAAGTAGTCTTTTTTACAGTAGTAATTAGGTTTGGTCGATAACAGATTTGGTTGAACACACACATGTTTGGCTTAATTTCCGGTAGTCGGGCACACTTCTTTCGTCGTCACGGATCTCGTCTGCGGATCGCCGTGACCAAAACCCTTTTTTAATCTGATTCTCTTGCTTGTCTGATAATTTTAGATGAACATTGCAACGTCAATTCAAGCTCAAACGAAGGGACGTGCACTTCTGACAGCCATTCGAAAAGCAAAGACAATGAAATGTACGAAAAGGCTAAACAATATTGGACCTCTCGACCGGCGACCGCCTCGGCTATGATCGGCGGATACGATCATCTCCACCAGGCGGATATTCACGCATCCCAAATATTCTTGCAGGATTTACGTGACCGTAATCTCGTCACACAGACGAAACGCGCCATTGACTGCGGCTGTGGCGTGGGTCGTGTGACAAAGGCCGTGCTCCTGCCCATTTTCGACAAGGTGGATATGGTGGATCTCAACGAAACGTTTGTAAAAGCTTCCGCCGATTATATCGGAGCGGATGGAATGGACAAGGTCGATCAGCAATTCACGTCCCCGCTACAATTGTTCCACTTTCCCGCTAATACCCAATATGACGTAATCTGGATTCAATGGGTGACCGGGCACTTAGCAGATACCGACCTCGTCAATTTTTTGAAAAGGGCCAGGTCGGCGCTAGCGCCGCATGGATGCATCATTATCAAAGATAATATCTTTGATGGCGCGAATAAGATGTATGCACCCGACCATAGCTGGATGCGTACGCTAAGCGAGCTGCACGAAACGTTTGATGTTGCCGGACTTAGGTCGCTGGAAGAGCAGACACAACCGGAATTTGAGGACATGTACGAGGTGCGAATGTTTGCCCTGAAACCCATAGAATCAGGCGACTTAGCGAATACGGATAATGTTAGTGCCCCAACAGGAAATACGTCTGCACCAGCTGCTACCGCTGATAATACGGCGCAAGATCAACATCAACATCATGAACAGCCAGACTCAAAGGAGGATGAGCACGCCTGGGACTTGTTGATTGAAGCGGAAGAGGGTTTTGCAGCCGTAATGTACAAGGAGGCGAAACAAAAATGGGAGGCGATACCAGCCACACGCGACGGCATTCTATTTGGCCGCGGCGATTTGAGCCAAGCGGATATCGCCGACTCGCGTGACTTTATCAAACACCTAAGGCAGAAAATGAACCTCAAAGAGGAGGGCCGAGCGCTGGATTGTGGTAGCGGAATCGGTCGAGTGGCGAAGCATTTACTGCTGGAGGAATTCGACGTGGTCGACCTCGTCGACATCATCCCCGAGTTTTTGAGCGCAGCCGCCGAATACATCGGCGAGCCGGAAATTCAGCGCATTGGCCACCGGTTCCGTGAGTCGTTGGTCACATTCACGCCTCAGCACGAGTCGTACGACCTTATCTGGTTGCAATTGGTCACCGGGCAATTGACGGACGCCGATCTCATAAAATTCTTGAAACGCGGCAAGGCCGGCCTACGCAAAGGCGGCATGATTATCATAAAGGATACGTTGTCGACAAATAGCGAACGCCAAATACGAAATGACGTGTTGGCTTGGGTACGTACGGAGGATGAATTGCTGAACATATTCCACCGGGCCGGCCTCGGCATCGTACATGATCGGCTTTCAACCGTTCGCATTGATAGCAACGAAATGATCATCATTGGTCTGAAGCAAAAAGGCGCGTCGCCTGTTGAGCCACCGCCACAATCACCGCCAAAGAGAAGCTGGTTGGAGTCGGCGGCGGCGGAGGAGGTGGTCACCAAAGCTGAACAAGACCGTGTCGAATCACTGTTAATTAGTGCCGAAAACGGCTTAGTAGACGATTTGTACGCGGCGGCCAAAGCGAAATGGAGTGCGACACCTGCGTCAGCCGAAAAGGTACTCGGCCGCTGGGCGCATTTAAACAAGGCGGACATCGCCAACTCCGGCGACTTCATCGCCGAATTGAGAGCGGCAAAAATTTTGACGACGCAGCGGCACAAAGGACGCGCTTTGGACTGCGGCAGCGGTGTTGCGCGCGTGACGCGAAATTTGCTGCTGGAGGAATTCGAGGCGGTCGACTTGGTCGATTATGCCAAACATTTTATGAAGAGGACTGAAGCCTACTCAAATCTAGGCGGTTCGGATTCGCAGCTGGGCGAGATCAAAAATCGATTCACGGAGTCTCTCGTCACATTTACGCCCCAGGCCGAGGCTTATGACCTCATTTGGCTGCAGTGGATCAGCGGGCAATTGACGGACGAGCAACTAATCGAATTTTTGAACTACGCGCGAGCCGGCCTTCACAAGGATGGCGTGATCGTCATAAAGGATAACGTTGCGGTTAGCCGCCGCGAAAGGGCAGTGGACGTCGAAAATATGTCATGGATCCGGACGGAGACCGATTTTCGTAACTTTTTCCATGTAGCGGGTCTCGAATTGGCGATAGAGCGTGACACTGACCTCCACGACAGCCAGTCCGATGTGGTGATTTTTGCGTTAAGAGCTCCAAAGGCGAAGTATGACGTATCTAAGAATGAAGACGATTTCTCACCGGCTGAGGGTGAGCCCGTGAAAGAGAAGATCAATACCGCAACGGAGGAACTGCTCTCGGAGGAAGAACAAGCTTCGACAAAACATAGTGATCCAGCAAAGGCTGACTTGCCTCTAAAAGAGAATGAATCCTCAGACAATGAAAATACTAAAGTTCACTTTGAAAACGATGTCAAAGATCCCAATGAGCAAAAAAGTAATAATAAATCCGAAGACGAGATTAAGGCCGAAGCAGACAGAGCCTGGGATCTGCTCGAGAACGGCGAAAGCGGTTACACCGAAGAATTGTACGCCGAGTCCAAGGCCACGTGGAATACCATCCCGGCGACGGTGGACGGCATGACAGGCGGAGATGAAAAGTTACACGCGTCCGATATCCTAGATTCTTGGGAGTTAATCGACGAGTTGAAGCATACACAAATTTTAACGACCGAACTTCGAGCGCTTGACTGCGGTAGCGGCATCGGCCGCGTTACCAAAGCCGTACTACTCAAGGAGTTTGATACGGTAGACCTGGTAGACTTCAATCGCGACTATTTGGACGCGGCAGCCGATTATATCGGCGGGCGCGGTATGCGGCGAGTGGACAAGCTGCTCAACGAGTCTCTAACGACATTCGCGCCACAGCCCAAGCATTACGACCTCATATGGATTCAATGGGTAACCGGTCAGTTGGTGGACGTCGATCTAATCGAATTTCTGAAACGCGCGCGTGACGGTTTGACGCCGAGCGGCGTGATTGTGGTGAAGGAGAACGTTTCGGTGTCAATGGACCGGAACGTGAACGGCGGCCACGTCGCGTGGATTCGCTCGGAGAACGAGCTTTTGGACGAATTCGATGCTGCGGGTCTTGACGTGGTGACGGGCCGCGACTGCGGCATCTTCGATGACGTCGCCGACATTTTAGCCTACGTGCTGAAGCCAAAACGTGATAATAACGCGAACACGACAAGCGAGAAGAAATATGAGGATAAAATTATTAATGAGAAAATTTCCACCGAAACACTCAATCATTCGAAAAACGTTCACGTAGAGCTGTGATCAGATATGGTAGGACTGTGATCTGATCTCGGTTTAATCTGTTATACAGTGTGTAACAAAATGTTACCGTCACATGAACTTTTTTGCCTAAAGTCGGAGTGGATAGTCCAATCGATCTGAAATTTTTTGTGATAAATGCCTTTTTTGGTGTCCAAACGGATACCTGAAATTTCATTTTGATCCAACTAGAAAAATTTTTTTTTGCCATTTTTGGCCATTTTTCCAATTTTCAAACCGTAACAAAAAGATAACGTCACTTAATTTATTAGCTTCTACAAACAAAGAAAACGAAAACCATATACAATAAATGAGGAAATTAGTATTGAATGGTTCCTCCTTCACTTTCAATCAGCAAATGAATACATTTTGACATGGAATTACGAGGTCCATGAGCTGCTTGACCGTCACTTGGTTCCACGCTTCTTG
>SAUE01000414.1:38438-51596 GCA_009724625.1 Deladenus siricidicola | reverse complement strand
GAAATTTCACGTATCGTTTGGACACCAAAAAAGGCATTTATCACAAAAATTTCAGATCGATTGGACCATCCACTCCCACTTTAGGAAAAAAAGTTCATGTGACGGTAACATTTTGTTACACACTGTATAAAACCTATTCCGAGAATCTCAAAAACTCAAATATTTTATTGACCAGCAAAAATTTGGTCAGGGGGGGGGAACTGAAGAAGTGTCGAATTTCTAATTATTCTTCAAATTTCTCAGATACATCGCCATTTCAAGACAATTGTAATGTCTTTGATGTATCAGTTTTGATGTTTTTATACGTTATGCTGAACATTACGGACAAAATAGAGTCAAGTTTCCAAAATTTCGCCAAATTTATTCTAAAGTTTCGCTAAAAATGTAGTCAAGTTTTCAAAAATTTTGTCGAGTTTAAAAGACATTTTTTCTAAAACTGGACTTTTCCTACAGAACTTTTTTGACAATAAAAAAGTCAATGTCTCGGATTTAAGAAAAAACGCACCAATCTTTAGTATAATGATAGACTAGAGCTCAGAAGAAATTTGGGCGAATTTGGTTGGGTAGAAGCTGAGATATGGTCGTTCAAAGTTGCCCAAACGTCATAAAGTGCATTTTTCTTCAAACTGGAAGAACTTTTCTTCCAGTTGATCAATTTTTGTCCTTAAAAAGCCATTCGACGCGCCTTGTTGTGCTCTTGCAGATGATATAATCAGAGGAGTTTTCATTTTAGCAAAAAACCGATTTTGGAAATGCCCTTCGCGAACAATTTGTGTTAAAATATATGCTTCAATGAAAAGTCTCCGTAAATTTCACAACAAGGCGCGTCGGGACAGAAAATAAAATTCTGCATGCGATACATTACATTTGGGGAACCACCAATGTCCAAAACGGGTTGCCACCAAATGTCCAAAACGGGCTTCGAACATTAAAAACTTCGATTTTTCTTCTATCAGAAAACTATATTATTGATATTTCCACTTGTTAGACTAGCTCTAGTCAAAAAATGCCTCATTGGACAAATGTCAAGTAAGACAAGCTCTACACGATAGAATAGTTACTTTTTGCACACAATGCCAAAATACTCTGAAATGTGCAAAAAATGATATCACCATGGTCAATTATTTCAGCTAACTGCAAAATTGCAATAAGAATGCGTTTTGGCAGCGAATTTAACGCAAAACAGAAAATTTCAATTTTCAAATCTGAATTTTTGATTTTTTTCCAAATGGACATTACATCAAAAATGTTATTTCGTCGTATTCAGCTCGTTGAGACGAGTCTTTTAAGTATAGATAAACTATGTTTTCCTTTAGGATGACATGAGTTATGTATGAAAGATTACTATAGACATCTTACTGTAGCCGTTATTTTCTACTGTAACTTTTATAATACACATAATAACTATGCATTATATATACTTAAAAGATTCGTCTCAACGAGCTGAATACGAAAAAATGTTCCTACTGTAACCTTAAAGTGAACAAAAATTTTAATTTGGGGCGCCGTGGGAAGATGTTACATAGAAAAAATGTTAAATCGGTGTGCAATGCCACGCCAAATCGATGCTATTTCAAGTTTATTTTCAAAAAATGTGAATTTATTTATTTGAATTTGTGCGGTTTGTTTTTCTACGGTAACCATAAACTGGACAAAAGTTAATTTAACATGCCGTGCGGCGTGCGCACCGCAAATTTTGGTTAAAATCAAATTTCTTCCACATTCTTCCAAATTTGACCACCTAAAAAATGTAGGAGTCCGCGACCCCGTAAAAGGTAGGCTTTAAAAGGCAGGTTTCTTGACTTTTATTGAATTCGGTAGATTTTTTTTCTTAATCCAAAATAAGATCGCTGCGCTTCCCAGACCCTAGTGAATTTGACCACCTAATAAAGTTTTCTCAAAAATATAAATTTTAAAAAATGTTGGTCGTAACAGTTTATCCAGAGCACTCAAAAAACCAAAAAAAAAACATAAAATTAATAAAAACCGAACAAAACAAGCAAAATTTATCGTACCTTCCTAAGNCAATAGACGTTTCTCAAGCGGAAGAGAAATTTGTGCTTTTTTTCGGGTTGTTTGTTGTTGTTCGAAAACGGGCCATAACTCGGTCAGTTTTGGTCGGGACATTTTTTTTAAAAACTCGAGCAACATATTTTTTAAAAAATAACGCATTTCCAAGAACATAAAATTGCCGCAAGGGGTCTGTCAGCTATGATTCAAACCATATGCCAGTTAATTCCTCCCGTCAAAAACTTCGCACAGAGATATTACCAGAGATTGTAAAATTCAAGAGGCAGGGATATTGGCAACTGACATCACTGGTTTCGAAGTTATCAATATTCGTCAAAATAATCGAGCTATTTTGATGTTCTCTATCATTTTCCGTTACAAACACCACCGTTTTTTGTTCGCAATTCAGTTTTTTAATTTGTACCTAATTTCATTGGGAGAATTTCCACTAAAAATAGTCATCCGCTCGAGCAGCGGTAGTGACGAGTTTGCGAAATTCAAGGAACCGAGCCCATGTGCATAGCTTTGCTGAACAGTCGAGGACGGCTCTTTGGCTGGGAAGGAAAATGAAACTCCTCGCCAGTGAAGTAGATACATGCGTTGGCCTTCGTCGTACACTAAAATATGCAAATTTAGAAATGAGTTTTTCGGTTGTATGAGTTTTTCGGTTGTAAAAATTTCTTAATATAAAACTATCTTTTTACCTTTTTTCCTCTCACCTTTTTTTGTTTTTATTCGTTATATTCGTTATTTTTTCAATAAATTAGTCTCTAATTAAAAATAAACCTCCAGGATGTGTAGCACCAAAACAATTTTCCACTTTGCTGACGTTTGCTTCTTCGGTTGGCGTTGAGAAAGTCGTATTTCTTAAAAATTGCAAACATGGTCCCAAAATTTGTTTCTCTATTTATTCACACAAACTGTTTTAACGAGAGAAAGGTAGATCAAAAAGATTTTTATATTTTATAAAACCTTTCTTACCTTTCTTATAAGCATAAAGCCATTGACGGGAACATTTAAGACACATGGTGAGAAAATGAGTTTTGCGGGAACACAAATTTTGTACATAGTCTTCGATTTGGTTGATGTTGGTTGATGGTTGGTGTCATGGGGGCAGAAAAACGTGCTGATTCCGAATTTGAAAGTATTTTGTCGATCCGACCTTTGTGCACTACTGTACGATTACTGTAGTCAATTTTCGTGATTTTGCATTTTCGCCATTTTTTTCAAAGTACAATAGAAACGCACAGAGTTATTCAATCCAAACGACTTTTATGCCATTCAACGCAGAATTATCCCGGTTTTCAGAAAAATATTGCACTTTTATAAAAAATTCAAAATTTGCACTTCCACAAACCAAAAACTGCGCCAAAGTGATAATTTTTTTGCATCTTTTGCCACGAAAAATTTTGACATGATTTTTCTAAGTTGAATTTTTTTATAAAATCAGCCGAGCATTTTCAGAGTATGGTGTAATGGAGAAAAATGCCCCGTTTTGGTTCCTCTACATATTTCGCTGAAGTTTTGGCGCAAAAAATTTTTCATCGATAATGTTTTAGTAATTTTGAAGGTCTCCGCGAGATCTATCTAAATTATTTTACAGAATGAAAAAGTGTTGTAGTATACGGTAGCTGTGACGGTGATGCGACATTTCGGGATTGCCATTTCGGGACAGACATTTTTCGGACATTTCGGGACGACATTTCGGGACGGACATTTCGGGACGACATTTCGGGATTATACATTTCGATCTTTTTTCAAAAATTTTTTCGGGTTTCATACTTTCTTCTAGTTCTATTTGATGTGCTGATTCCGAATCCGAAAGAATTTTTCACCGGACTTTACTCGCCGCCGTGTTACATATAATGGAACCAATCAAAGTTCTGAAAAGCCACAGGGGGATCAAGGTATAATTTCGATTTTTTCAGATTTTTTTGCTTTAAACCGCTTCAAAACTAATGGAAACAATGCAATGCATCCTAAAAAAATCACATAAGAAATTTCAGAAAAAATGGACTCGGCAAGTAGCCTGCTCAAGGCTCCGCATAGCCTTGCTGCTGGTTGGTGGTGGTGAGGGCCTAAGGCGAGGGCCTAAGTGAGGGCCTAAGTTTGGAAATAAAAATTTTGCTTTTTGGAAAATTCCCTTTTTCCCTGTAAATTACCCTTTTGATGAAACTTGGTTAGTTGGCGACATTCGGCGATTTTACAAAAAATTTTAATAATAAATTTGAAAAAGATGAAAAAAGTTTAAAAATTTTTGAAAAAATGTATAATCCCGAAATATCTAATCCCGAAATGTCGTCCCGAAATGTCCAATCCCGAAATGTCCGATCCCGAAATGGCAATCCCGAAATGTCCCAACACCGCTGTGACCACTTGAATGTTTTATGAATTTTGTGCTGCTTTTTTCTTGAGAAGATGTCCACATCGGAACTTTTGTCAAAATAAGTGTTTAATAATCTAAAGTTGTCTATTGGAGACGCGTAGAATGCCGCAAACCGCGTCTTGCCATCTTCAAAACTCGATCCATGATGGCATTTTGAAGGATTTGGCGATTTTTAATTTCTATTATAATTTGAAGAATAATTGGCGAAATGCAAAATCACGAAAATTGACTACCGTAATCCGGTCGTACCGTAGTACACAGAAGTCGGATCGACAAAATTCTTTCAAATTTGGAATCAGCACTTTTTTCTGCCCTCATGACATAAGTTTGAGCCAAATCGAAGACTATGTCCAAATAAAACTCATTTTCTCAGACCTCGCATCTTAAAGAGAAAGACAACAACAATCTTGATTCATCACGAACAAAAAAATGCTTAAAGATTTTGCTTAAAGATTTTGTCAACTTTTTATGAAAAAATGAACGAATTAAAACACATAATCGATTTTTTAACTACAAAAGTTTTTTAACTACTCAAATAACCAAAAAAACAGGAACTTCACGCCTTTCCAAATTGTTAGCAATAATAATGGGATTTGAAATTTCGGAGGTATTTCCTCTAATTTCTGTGTTCAAAAATAAATTTTTATCGCATCTTGAAGAGATCTTTTATACAAGCTTCCGCGAAAATAGTAATTATAATATTTAAATCAAAACTATTATAATTTAACGTAATTATACATATATACATTAGAGATGCATCGAGTACTCGGCCACCTATGTTAGGGCTCGACTCGGTGTCATGGCGAGATGCTCGGACTCGGGCACGGGATTTTTTTTGATACTCGGTCCTCGGTTAGGCTCGGGCTCGGTCATTTAATGCTCGGTCAACCAAAGAATGAAGGTATAAGTGGAGTTTACCTCCACCACCCAAAACCGTCTGAATTACTATCAAAGCGGTTTAGAAAGCTGCTCAATAGAATAATACCGCTAATATAGGACCCGGAAAGACGATCTGATATGGTTTCACTATATTTTTCATGGTTAACTAGTTTATTAGGTTACTAAAATATTTTTTTTATTATTCCCACTATTCTATCATTTTTTGAACAATTCTTGCTTTACAACTTTTAATTGCAAGTGTTTTTGATTCATTCTTGTTTGTTCGTCTTGAATGAGTGGTCGTGTCCGTTATCGTCAGTGATCAGATATGACAGGTTTTAGTTTTACGAGCTCCCTGTTCTCATAGCATTCTTTTTTGCTCGGTTTTTAAATTTTTTAAATTGGGCTCGGGCTCGGTTGATACTCTGGGATTTATTTGCTCCTCAGGCTCAGTTTTAAATTTTAGGTTCGATACAGCTCTAATATAAATACAGGTATACATTACTGTTGACTTTATAAAAACTAATATTTATGGGTTAAAAAATTATAAAAAAAAGATTGTTTGTAGATTTATGTTAGATTTATGTTTGTAAAGAATTACCCATAATGCAGCGTTATGTTCTTAAAATCGAAAACCTCGATCAACTGAAAATATTCAATTGCATTAGAAAAAATTATAACAAAATATGATAAAAATACTTCCTTAACACATGAAAATGAATGATATTTTTACTTACCCTTAGTATTTGCAAAATTGGCTCAAAGTACAAACGAATTCCCTCGGTCTTCAAAATAATTGTTATATCGCGTTCAAATGGATTCTGAAACAATAAATAAATGCATTATACCAACAATTCATTTTTTCAGCAAATACCTTGTTATCATAAACGAGCTCAACGTTCTTAATAAGCTTCGAGGCATTTTGAAGTGCCGAAATTACTTGATTGATGGGCATCCCGAGCATCAGCTCGACTTGCTCATTTCGAAGACAACTTTCTGGCACCACCTCAAATTTTAGAGCACTTTCCATTCTAAATTTATGTAGTTGAATCATAGCTGATTGACACCCTCCCCCCCCCCCCGTAGTAGAGATTNATGTTGGTATTTTCTTTTCTCTAAGACATTTTCACATGATTTACAAATCCAAAATCAGTTTTGAATAAAACCGTTAAATATTGGCATATTGACTTAAATTTGCAAAAAATTGTAAATACTTTATTCGTATATTTTAAGTTGTTAAGAGTGGTATATATTAATATCCACACCCACACACATATACATATGTACATATTACTTAACACGTTCATAAACTATAACTTAAAGCTACAAAACTATATTTTGACAATGTTTAGACATCTTTAAATTGTGTGGTCTATATGGAGAAGGTTCTGAATGACTACGAGGTAAGTCTGACATAATTTTGAGCTTTGTATTGTAAACGAATTTCAGAATGCCCGCAAAAATCGCCGGAGTACAGTTGCCTTGTACGGTGATGAATTGCGGTTAAATATTATAAACGAAGTTGCCAAGAAACCGTTGCTGTGGGACAATACCAGCCGAGAACCAGCCACTGCGCAGCAGCGAAAACAGCATTTTGGTGAAATTGCAGAGAAACTGAAGTCATTTGATGACACATTAACGGCATCAATAATCGAAAAACAGTGGAAAAATTTAAAAGTGATTTTCTCATTAAAGTGTCTTTAAAGGTTTTATATATATATATATATATATATATATATATATATATATATATATATATATATATCTGTCTTTTATACACATCCCCNTTGTGCAAATTCCCCACTTTTTTTTGTCTTTCTCATCCATATACAAAAGTGCAAATATATGTACATATACATATATATATATATATATATATTCGTAGGACACGTATAACAAGGTGAAAAAGAAAGTGTACGTCGACGAAAACGGCTTATCAATCACTCCTAAATGGCGGTTTTATAACTCGATGATATTCATCGATCATGACTTGACTGTGATCACTGAAGATCGTGATGCTGGTCTATTCCATCGCAAGCAATTGGCTCCCTGCTTTTCGGGAAATGTAAATGAATTTCATTCATTTTGTTTATTTTAATTATTTATTGTTTATTGTTTATTTTTTATTTGTCTTTTCTAATGTTATTTATCGAAGTTGTTTAGACCAATGATGACATACTTAATCTCAAAAAAGATGAAGTTAATGACACACGTTTTGCTCCCAAGACTGTTTTATTGAATGTCAACGGAATCACTAATGACTCAAATGAAAGAGGCCAGCACCATTTCGCCAATTCGGATGACGAATACGACCGATTTTGTAAGCGTAATGTGTATATATAATATTTTCATTTATTTATTTATTTATATTTCAGGGGGTATACGATGTGTGTCGCCATCATAGCACTATTGTTATTTTCGAATATATTCCAAGCGTATTCGAAGAATTTATACTGAAAGATATTGTTTCAACATAAATAGGAATTATTTGTCATCTGAGGAAAATTTCAAACTTTTTTTCAATTTTAAATATAATATTTCATTTCTGACCTTTTTTCAAGCCCTTAATTAATGTTGTAGTATATGATGTGATAGTTTAATAGCTTTAATCTGTTAGGCATCGATTAGACAATTATTACCCTACATTAGAATTTAAATAAGTGTGTTTATAATGCAACGTAATTAAAATATTTTACTTTTATGTTAAAGTTGTACTCGAAGATCAAAAATTGTTGTAACCTTTTCAACGCGAAAAGAAAACTTTTTCAAAAATTTTGTTTTTAATAAACTTCCTTAAAAATAGGTCAAAAAATAAAGACCCGAAATTGAATTTAGTTACATCGTACCGACATATTCAAAATTTAGAAAAAAGAATAAATAGAATCGAATCATTTGTTCAAATTATACCTTTCATTCCTTTCATTATTTAATTACTATGTATAATATCCTAATCGATTTTGTTGTATTTTGAGCTTTCTTGTGTATATGCCTTACATATTTATATCCCTACCAGATTTTTCATCGAAAATTTTTTTATGAAAATAACGGAGATAAATTTTCAATGATCGAAATTGAAATGGCAAAGTGAATTTAATTTCAACGATGGATTCAAAATGAAAATAAAATAACTTCGGGACAAAAACTGAGATTGTAACCTATTATTTGGAAAGTACATTGGATTTTTGGAAAAATAACTTTTTTGGAAAAATAACACTAATCGAAAAATAACTTTACAACGTCACGTTTTTTTCAGAGATTGTAAAGTATGTATTTCATTTTAATTTCAACTTTTTGTGTGACATATTCAACTTCTTTCTTGAAATTGATTTAGTCTCTTGGGATTTTGTCGGAACACTATCACTACCTTATTTTATGTATTGCTTTTTTTACCAGTGTTGGGTCCGAAGGCGATTTTTTTTTTGAAAAATTAGGAAATTATTGATATATAAATGAAACTTTTTCATGTAAATTTTTTGTTCGCATTAAAAAATTTGTAGCTTTGCAGTTTTTTAGAATATATTGTAAAAAACTTCTCATGTTGTTAAACACTAATTGTTATCCATTTGAGAAAAATAATTTGTCGATTTCTTTTCATTATAGTAGTAATTTTTCTTAACAGCTGTTAGTTAATTTTTTCATTTTGGTCATTCATTTTTTTTAATTTACCTAATTAAAATGAGTAAAAATTGAAACAGGTCATTATGTTGCTAAATCAATTTTTGATGAAGAATTTGGTGCTTAAATTTGGTGCCTTGCCTATGATCATGATTACTGTACGCGCATTATAAATATATAGTTTGTAATTCGTTTTTTAGCCTTTTTGGTTAAAAATTAAAATATATAACATCAAGTTGCGATTTGAATTTTCAAGTTAACTTTTTACTGCAATATTTGTTAAAATTAATACTTTCTCAAGCAACCTGTACATATAATTATGTTATCTAACATATTTACAACCTGAAATATATAATTTCTGTGATGTAGCCTTTTCTCAAAAACAATAACTGCGTGTTTTCCCAAAAGTGACCTTTTTCTCGCGTTTCCCCAAAAAGGAAAACGCGCGTTTCATCAAAAAATAAATCTTTCACAAAAGAAAGATACACTTATCAAAAATTGTTATACGTATCACACTGTACGCCTAGTGCTCAGGCTACGTAACGAGTCTTAGGTTCAATATAAAAATGTCTATGTGAAAACAATTTCTTTTTAAAAAAGAATTTTTTGGACCTGCGCCTGGCCAGAACAAAAAAAAACTGAGCAACTTTTAAATAAAACATGTTTCCTTTTATGAACGCATTTGATCCCACTTACTTTTCTTTCTTTTTTTGAGAAAAATGTCGTTTTTGAGAAAACTTTTTCAGCGAAATACCGCAGTAATTTTTATCAAAAACTTTAGACATCAAAAGCCTTAGACACGGAAATCAAATAAAAGTTTGTAAAATTATATTTTTATCAGCTAATTTTTTAATGCCGTCCTCTGAAGCAATGACGAATTCGGTTTTTTCTTTGGTAAGATTATGTCTTTTTTCATAGAATAAATGATGTGACATTTGCGGACGGACATTTGCGGATGGAACACTTGCGGATGACATTTGAGGACGACACTTGCGGACGGGACATTTGCGGATGAAACAATTTTTTTTAATTTTATTTTAAAAATTAGAAAAAAAATTCAGATGTTTGACTGAGTGAAATCAAATTTACAAAAAATTTGTTTCGCAAAATCGTTTTTATTTCAAGTAAAAACATTTTGCTAAAACCAACTAATTCAAATGTCCGTTTCCTGACCACGAGGCCACCAAGAAATTTACGAAAATAATTTTTCGTAATTACGCCCAGCCCTGGGGTATAGCGACCCCCAAGACGTGTTGAAGTCCAAGCCAACTCCTAGTTCAAAAACTATAAAAACATCAAAAACTATAAAAACAACAAGTAATAAATTCGAATTCCTCATCGCAGAAAACCTAAAAATAATCATTAAAAAATTTTTTTGGTGGAGTCCGATAACAGGAAAAAACCCAATTTTGTTTGATATCTGAGCAATACTTCTCTTCTTTCGTTCATTCACTTCAATTGGTCAAACATAATCTGAATTTTTTAAACGTAAAAAATTTGAAAAATTGTTTCGTCCGCAAATGTCCCACCCGCAAATGTCCCATCCGCAAAAGTTTCGTCCGTAAATGTCGTCCCCAAGTGTCCGTCTGCAAAATTTTTTTTTAGAAAACTATTATATTTTACTACGAATAGTAAAAAATTAGATTTTAAAGATATGCATTATTTTATTTTACTCAAACATGTGCTCATACCAGGGGTGCTAACATTTACGATTTACGTATTTACGGCTTTTTTGGCCCAAAATTTACGAAAAAATCGGCCGATTTTCGTAAATTTTCGTAAATTTTTCAACATTTTCCAAGAAAATTTAAATTTTTTAAAACTGAATATGCGTTCGAATTGCTGCGAAAAATGTCGATATTAGTGGAAAAAGAAAGTTGACGAATTCAAAAACGGTCAGCTGAAAATAAAAACAGCAAAAAAAGCAAAATTAACAGAACTTTCTTGAAAAAAAAATTAGGAACAAATTTGAAAAAAATGCAAATTTTCAATCGAAATTTGAAAATTTACGATTTTCGATTTACGATTTACGATTTACGACATTTACGGATTTTTTGGGCAAAAATTTACGATTTACGAAATTTCGAGGTCCTGAAAATTTACGATTTACGAAATTTCGAGGTCCTGAAAATTTACGATTTACGAAATTGAAAAATTATTTTCGTAGTACCCCTGGCTCATACCAAACGTAAATTTGCAAAAATCTCAAATTGATATTTTTTACTTTTGAAACAGATTATTGGTATAGTAGCTTTCTACGGTATAATATTTTGACAATTCTAATGAAAATAAAATTTCCGAAATTTTGATTTTATCCCACGTTGGCAATACCAACGTATTTTACAAAGCCATAACATTACTCTTTTTAGTTACCAAACGAAGTTTTATATCACATATTAAAGAAACTTGATCGAAATTCGATTGACAATTGTGAGTTGGTGTGTCAGTTTTGGTTCGCTTTCATACGGCATAACAGAAAACGGATGCCGCTGCGCGTGATTGATTATATTTGCATATCGTCGAAATGTCAATTCACGATTACGACATGTAGCGCGGACAAAATTCGAACATTCTCGTTTAGTAAATATTTTGATACAACTGAAGGTACTTTTATTTCCCACCATTTTAAAACTTTTTACTATGAGATATGAGATCATATGCAGTGTTTTCCACATAAGTTACACGTTACTCTAAAAGTGTGCGTATAGCAATTTAGCTAACTTTAAGAGCTTTTTTTTAATAATTCAGTGGTTGTCGACTTTGCTGATCCGATGTCTATTTTTAACCAAATTTCCATTTTAGACTACCTTTTAAAAAATGCAGAAAATAGTGTGCGAAATGAAGAGAAAATAGAGAAAAAATGAAGATTTTAATAGTGTGCGAAATGAAGAGAAAATAGAGAAAAAATGAAGATTTTAATGTAAGTGCTCATTTTATGCACATGGGGGTTATCGACTATGCTGATTTCGAATTTGATTTGAGGTTAGATTTTTGGCCACGCCCTTGTAGGTTATACATCAACATACTTTTTCCCCAAAATTCCGAAACTTTTTACTTTTTCTAGACAGCTTACGAGGTCAAAAATCTCGTAATTTCGTAACTCGTAATCACGCACAGCTCTTTCAGCTCACGCATATCAATGCTCTTCGTTTAACCGGGACCTCTTTTTTTTAACAAAAAAGCAAATTCGACAATGGAACATTTTATTCACGGTCAGACATTGTTCATCTTAAAATTTACTACACACTAAATCATACTCTATAACCCGATATTAACAAAAAATTCAATAATTTCCTAATTTTCAATTTTCTGTACAAAACGCCAAAACTCATTGCCAATTTTAAATTTTAACGCATGCCGGACGATATGTGTTTCCAAAAAAATCGTAAATGAAAAGTAATCAGCGCATCAAACTACGTATAGTCGGAATTTTTATTTTTTACGCGCATACTATTTATTTATTTATTTACGCAAAAGTTACGTATCTATTTAAAAATAATAGCATAACGATTACAACTTAGATAACATTAAATATTTAAATCAAACAGCAAATTACACAAAAATTTAGCAATTATTTGGCAATATTGACTAAAATTTGATCAAGATTGATTTTAACTAGTCTGTCTTTAAACAATTTGCCCGTAGGGGCATTGGAACAACATACAGTCTGTCTTTAATTTAACATAAATTCTAGCAGTTTTAATTATACCTAATATTATTTGTGCTGAAAGGGGCGTAGATTTTATTTTTATTCCCTCGAGTTTGTGATTGTCTTTTTAGTTGGGGTGAAGAAGTTTAATGGTATTTCCTAAAGGTGGCTCGCGGACCGGGCCGGGTCCGCCCAAAACTTTCGGGCCGGGCCGCCCCGGTTGGGCCCGGAAATTTTTTGACGACATGCAAAATAATTTTGTTAATTTGTATGTGATTTGAAAAATGTACTTAAAATTAATCATTTGATGACATCGGCACTCAGAGAGGATCGATATTAATGTAATTTAATAAATTTTATTAAATAAATTTTACTTTTTTAACCGAATTGGCAATGCACAATGAAATAATATAATAAAATGTTTGTCCGTAGATTTAAATTAGTAAAAAGGTTAAAAATTATTATTATCATCGAGAAACTTTTTCTTAAATTGACATTTTTAAAATACGAAAATTTATAATTTTTGTGAAAAAGCAATAACGTTAACACGGCGCAAAAACTCTGAACAAAAAGTGAAACAAAAAATTTATTGAGAATTGGTGGCCTAGTGGATAAATGT
>SAUE01000414.1:3062-15348 GCA_009724625.1 Deladenus siricidicola | reverse complement strand
AGATGTTGTACGTCGTTTTGAATAGTTTTGAAAGAAAATACGAACAACATTTTCCCAAAATTATACCTTGGTCCCCCTTTTGGTTTTGATAAGTTCAAAGTATCATAACTTCTCAGTGGTTTATTTCGGGGGTGCAAATGTATTTATTTTTTGAATCTTCTCAACGAGACCTTTTGAATCATCGACGGTTTTGATTTTTTAAGAGATTTATGGGTTTAGTCATTTTTTTGTGTGCGTAAAAAAGTTTTCAATTTTTGGTTTAATAATTGATTTTTAAACTTCATTTTCAACTGTCTTTTGGTTTTGATACATATATGCCTGATAAGTCTAATTTTGAAAAGTTTTATAAGAATTATTATTTAGCGTTTATTTTATCTTCAAGTGAAAGAACTGATTCTTTCGGATGAAGTTTATTGTCCCGCCGAGACTGCCGTACTTTTGGCCTCGTTTGCCATGCAAGCAAAATATGACGACTACAATCCCGAGAAACAGAAACCTGGATTTTTGTCTGCGGATCGTTTACTGCCACCTCGTGTTACTGGCCAGTACAAATTAAGCGCAGAAGAATGGGAAAAACGTATCATGGTAAGTTTTTTTAATTCAGCGTTATCTTGTTTGTTTAAATAATTTTACTTCACATATACATGTTCGGTAATCTCTTTCCCTATTTGTTTTGTTCATAACTTTTCAAATTTCAATATTAAAAATTCTTTTTTTTGCTTGTATTCCTGAGTATACCATCAACGAGTGCAATTGATATGTCAACAGATAGTCTATTAAAATTTTTTATTTTTGATGTTGAGTTGTGTAACATACATGGACAAGGGGGGTCTGACCCCCCTTACTTCGTCGTTTTTGGAAATTTTCGGCAAATCACATCGTAGTTGGCGCTCCGCGCCAACTATGAAGTGGGTTCTGGCCGGCGCTTCGCGCCGGCCAGCCGAAAAAATCACTCAAAAAATGCATTAAAATCACTACGAAGTGACTTTATTTTGTATTTCATTTCGTAAATTTACGAAGTGATTTTTTAAAATTTTATTTCGTTTTTTACGAAGTGAAAAAGTGGTTTTTTTAAGGTTAAAAATTTTTTCACACTTTGCGCGATTTTTAGGACCACAATCTAAAGAATTCGAAAAAATTTCAAAAAATTTTCTGTAAAAAAATTACAAACAATTTTTTGCAAGTGATATATCCAAAAGAAAGAGCTCCTCGAGATCGTTCCAAAAACATACTCAGTTTTGTCCCCCGACCAAAACTGGTCGAGAGTGACCGTTTGAAAAAAAATCACTTCGTACCCTCCTCAAGCCGACCCCCTCCCCTTGTTCATGTATGTTGTGTAATCAAAAATGCACAAAACCCAAATACTGCAGATCTGTCTGCGATAGAAAAAAAGCGCGGGAAAGTTGAAATTTAACCAGTGATTGGAAAAAGTTCATGAACTGAACTTTTCCCATGAACCGAAAAAGTTCTTGTCAACATGAACTTTTTCCGGTTTATTTTAAAAGTTCATGTAAAACGAACTTTTTTCATGTTTCGAAAAAAGTTTGCGAAGACAGGAGATTTTCCAGAAATAGCATTTTTTCATGAAAAAATTAGGACCCGCGCCTGGTCAGATAGGTGAGGAACAAATCAAAAAATTCTTCCTTTTATGCGCGCATTTTTTCAAATCAAATTTGAAGTGGAGTGGGCGTGGCTTATATAAAAGGAAGTGTTTTTTCATCTTTTCCTCACTTTTACCTATTGTTCTGACCAGGCGCGGGTCCTCATTTTTTCAGTGATGCGACATTTCGGGATTGCCATTTCGGGACCGGACATTTCGGGACGACATTTCGGGATTGGACATTTCGGGATTATACATTTCAAAAAAAATTTTTCATCAAAAAAATTTTTTTTCAAAATTTTTTCTTCAACTTTTTTTCTTCAAATTTTTTCTTAAATTTTTTTTTGTTTTTTTACTTTTTTCAAATTTATTATTCAAATTTTTAACGTCATAAATATTAAAAATAAATAAAAATGCATGAAAAAATTTTATTTCAGAATATTTTATCGCTTAGCAAATGGTAATCAATAACAAAAAAGCATTTATTAAAATTTTTTAACTCTTACAAAAATTTTCAAATCATGTATTTTTTGTTAGACGGAAAACTGAAACGTAAAGCATTTTGATTAATGAGTTATTATTGAAAAAAGCATATGTTGAATCTATTATACATTAAGAATACAAGAAGAAAAATTTTTGTAAGAGTTAAAAATTTTAATAAATGCTTTTTTATTATTGATTACCATTTGCTAAAATTTTTTCATGCATTTTTATCTATTTTTTATATTTATGACGTTAAAAATTTGAATAATAAACTTGAAAAAAAGCAAAAAAAAAAATTGAAGAAAAAAATTTGAAGAAAAAATTTTGAAAAAAAATTTTTTGAAGAAAAAATTTTGAAAAAATTTTTTTGAAATGTATAATCCCGAAATGTCCAATCCCGAAATGTCCGTCCCGAAATGTCGTCCCGAAATGTCCGTCCCGAAATGTCCGATCCCGAAATGGCAATCCCGAAATGTCCCAACACCATTTTTTCCACGGAAGAATTATTCTTGGAAAAATCATAAAAAGTTCTTGTGTCTTCGAAAACTTTTTTTGGAAACATGAAAAAAGTTCAAATTAAACTGGAAATATGAACCGGAAAAAATTTCGCTTTAACATGAACTTTTGGTTCATGAACCGAAAAAAGTTCGCTTTAACATGAAATTTTTTTCATGAACCGAAAAAAGTTCGCTTTAACATGAAATTTTTTTCGTAAACCGAAAAAAGTTTTGGTTCATGAACCGAGTTCACGGCGTGAATTTTTTTTCATGAACTTTTTCCAATCACTGAATTTAACGGCCAAAATTTGGTAGTGCAATGTTGCAGGCACCAAAAACTTTTAATTATGGTGTTTTCGTAAATTTTTATTTTTTGGTGTTATCAATTCTGTTTTTTTAATAAACGTTATGCGTTGTGTATAAAACCAAACAAATTCTTAAACCGTAAGCAACAAAATAAAACATTTTTAAAATTTGGAAAAGTAATGAACAAAACAAATAGGGGAAAATAAACCTGTAGATTTGGTGGGCTGATCATCGAACCGTTAACCATGAAATGGCAATGTTGGAATACTTAAGAATTTCGCAAGATTTGGAGATGTACGGCGTAAATGTAAGTGTTTTTAAAGGCTACAAAATGTTCGAAATTTGTCAAAATTTTTGGCGGGTTAATTGTGAAAAAATGAGATACGTCACTTGAGTAATTTGAATTATTTTGATAAACTGAATTTTTTCAAAATTAGTATATAGGATTTTAGCTTTACAGTACTTCTTCACGAAAATGTTTTGAAATACTAAAATAAGATGATGATATGGTTTTTGATTCAAATATGATTGCTTTTTCTCTATAGTAGGAAATGGCGAGCCTAGAAACATTCCGAAATGTCATTTCTGTTTACAAAAATATGAAGTAAATAATAAACCTATGTAGGTCAATTATTTTTTTAGTATTTTGAAATTCGCAACAAGAAAGGCACAGAGTTATACCTTGGTGTTGATGCGTTAGGCTTAAATATATACGAGAAAAGCGACAAACTCAATCCAAAAGTTGGTTTTCCTTGGTCTGAAATTCGTAATATTTCGTTCAACGACAAACGATTTGTTATCAAACCAATCGACAAAAAATCTAATGTAAGTTTCAATTCTTATTCTTCAGTTAAAACAAATTTAGGAGGCAATTAAGAACTTTTAGGGAATATTATCTAAATTATAGAACAAAAAATTTTCGGAATGTACATAGAATGTTTTTTTATTTCAAAGCGTTTCGATTATAAATTATTTACGTATTAAAAATGTGCTCTTTGGAATATAACTAAAAAATTTGTTCAGTCAATTTTTCTTTTTTCGAATACAATATTTTGTTTAATTATGTTTATAACACCTATACTGTAATAACGAAACACGGTAACATAAAGTTTTAAAAATCAAAAATTTCGAAACTTTTAAATCTATTTTAAAAAATTCGCGGAAGGAGCGGTAAATTAAATAGAAAAATCATACAAAGAAAGCGGAAATTTTTCAAGCACTTTAAAAGATTATACATTATATACCTAATGTAATACTTTGATATATAATATAGATAATTTGAACGTTAAATTTTATTTATTAATTCAACGTGATCAACTTTAGGACTTCGTATTTTACGCACCTCGATTGCGTATTAATAAACGTATTCTCTCACTATGCATGGGAAATCACGAGCTCTACATGCGTAGACGAAAGGCAGACTCTATTGAGGTACAACAAATGAAACTGCAGGCAAAGGAAGAACGAATGCAACGCCAATTAGAACAGGAGCGCCTCTCTAAAGAGATGAGTGCTCGCGAGGCTGCCGAACAAAAACAACGCGAATATGAGGAACGCATACAGCGCATGCAAGAGGAGATGGACCGCGCTAACAGCGAACTAGAGCGCGCTCAGGACACTATTCGTCGTTTAGAACAACAGCTCCTTGACTTGAATGAGGTTTGCATTTTTAATTTTTGTGAGAAATATTTTGGATAATTTTAGAATTTTTTTGTGGGTATATGAGAGTCGTATGTCGACAAGGGAGGCGGGGGGGGGGATCATCTCACCCACCGCGGCCAAAAATTGGGGGAGGGGGGAGGAGAATGACGCATCTATGGCAGTAAAAATATTGATAGTCGGAATTTTTATTTTTTACCAGGGAACGTCAAATGGTCTTAAGTCGAACCATTTTAAGACATTTTTATTCTTAAAATTGCTTAATTTGAATTTTTAAGCAGATATGCTTAAATTCAAGGCGCGAAATTCAAAATTGCATTCGAGTCATAGCCCGAGTGATAGTGGCGCGGGGAGTGAAATTGCATTTTTGAGTTCAAAAGTTGATAGCTGAATATGTCCCAGGTGTTTGGAAAATGCGTATTTTAATGCTAATTTTCAAAAAAATTTGCGCTTGCGCGCGATTTCTTCGATATTTTATTGCAACATTTTGAGAAGTTCAAAAATGGCCTTATTTACATTTTACAATCATTTTAGAGTGATTTATGATCATTTTTGGGGTGGCGCACCAAATCACGATTTTTCGCGGGGGGTCACGCCGCCGAGCTATGGTCCATTTTTAAGTCAAACAGAAAACCTTCAAATTTTTTGTTGAAAACTTATTTCAATGCGCTGATCTCCAAAATCAAATTAGTTTTTTAATTCAGTACTGAATTTAAATCAATTTTTTGTTCTTCATTTCAACTTATTTTTATTANTTTAAATTTCGTGCCTTGAATTTAAGCATTTCTGCTTAAAAATTCAAATTAGGCAGTGCTTAAAATTTGAATTTTTGAGCAATTTTAAGACCAAAAAAAGTCTTAAAAATCGCGATTTAAGACCATTTGCCGTTCCCTTTTTTTACACACGTAACTGAAATGAACTGTCTCGACGCGATATTTTGGCGTTTTTTTCTGTGGTATTTTAAACACGATTTGAGATTTTACTTGAAAATTTGCAATTTTTCTCCACAACTTGAGCAAACGGCACGTGCATTCCATACATGAACAAGGGGGGGGGGTCTGACCCCCTCCCCTACTTCGTCGTTTTTGAAAATTTTTGGCAAATCACTTCGTAACGTCGAAAATCACTCAAAAAATGCATTAAAATCACTACGAAGTGACTTTATTTTGTATTTCATTTCGTAAATTTACGAAGTGATTTTTTAAAATTCATTTCGTTTTTTACGAAATGATTTAGTTAAAATTTCATTTCGGTTTTTACGAAATGATTTTTTTTAAATTCACTTCGTTTTCACGAAGTGATTTCGTTAAAATTTCATTTCGTTTTCTACGAAGTGATTTTTCTTTTACGAAATGGTTTTTTAAATTTCACTTTGTTTTTTAAAAATTTTTTTCTGAGGTGCTCGGAAGAGTATTTTTTGAAGGTTAAAAATTTTTTTGCCTTCTTGCGCCGTTTTCGCCGAATTTTGTTCACTTTTTCAACACGATAACGCGCCCATTCACGCCCACAAGTGTACCCCATAGGCTAGTAAAGTTCATTTTACAGTAACCTTTCTCAGTTTTTCAAAATCCTCATTTTTTGGGGGGCGCGTATAATTATGCAACAGTGTAGTACAAATCATGAATCGGAAATTTCACGTAAATTTTGATACCGCAGCATGTTGCGTTATCATCTTGCATGTTACCACAAGCAAAAATTTCAAATTTAATTTGATGTTCTTTTGAATGTACGAAAAATTCATTCAAAATAAAATTTCCAAATGCTCGAGACAGCGTTTTTAAATTTCTACTATACGCGTAAAAAATAAAAATTCCGACTACATGGTGAAAAGAAAGTTCGTTGATAGTGTTTAAAAACATAATCAGTTTTGTTCCCCGACACCTGGGAACTGGGAGCCGATATATTATTTGAAAATATGACCAACCATACAAAATAATCCTCCTTATGATGGGAGTAATAAAATATTATTGTATATTTATTTTATTATTTTGCAGTAGGTACCATTTTTTTCAATTGGCATTTATTTATTTTTGTTAAACTTAAATAATGTAGGCGAAAACGGAGCTGGAACAAAAGGAGCGTGAATTGCTTAATTTAACACATCAACTGCAATCAGAACGCCAAATGAGCGAGGAGGAGCGTAATCGATTAGCCAATGAAATTGCATTGCGTGAATCGCAGGTTGCCGAGATGCGCTCTCAAGTCGATGTTAAGACGTCGGAAACGAACAAGTTGCAACTTGAAGTAGAGGAGGCTCGTCAACGCCAACAACAAAATCATCAGAGTTTCTATAACTCGCTGAAGGAGCATAATGGCGATGATTTGACGAATGCACATGTTGGTAAGCAGTTTTAATACATATTTTAATACAACGCGGTTAAGTTTAGTAGATTTTTGCATTCTTGTTGATTTTTGTAAAGATGTCTTTTTATATCTATTTTAGTTATCAAAAAAAGTTTTTCCACAATGGATTAAGGTTTTTATCAAGAAATTAGTTATTGGGCGATTGTCAAAAGCCAGCTTGGAACTCCAATTACATTCATTGTCAGTGAACGAAACTATGTTGTTTTTATGTTTGAATAAGTTTAAAAAATCGAGGTATTGGGGGAGTGTGATTCCTGTTTTTTATGTGTTTGATTCAAAAGTCAAAAAGTTCAAAAGAACTTTCTTGCTGTAATTTTAACATGTAGCTGGTTTTATTTATTGCTGCTCGTTTCCCCAAAAACGACATCTTGCTCAAAAAAGGTAAAGTTATCAAATAGGTCAAATTGTTAAATTTATTTATATACATTTATTGCTGAAACTTATTGAAAAATTTATTACCGATCATATCAAGGGATCATCCCGCCGTGCAGGGATCGCGACCATCAATGGATAATTTTTTAAAATTATTTTTTTTTAATTTAAATAATTGTAATTGTTTGGCAATTGCACAACAATCAATAATACCTTGTTTCTTGATGAAAACCTTAATCCGTTTAGCGAAGCATTTTTGGGCTAACTTGTCGATTTGTCTAAAGTCGATTTGATTACGGTGCATAAATCTCCAAAAATTTTATGAACGTTGTCCCGCAGTGTAAATCTTTGATTTTTTCCAATTTCATACACCGATAAAAGCTACAATGTATTTCATAATTGTAGTCCTATTTTTTGTTTGAGCTATTTTGGGATAACCGAATGTAAACTTTCATAACGCTAATTCGTAATTGTTCAAAGGAGACCCAGCAGGCTCATTCGATATCGATTTTCAAAAAATTCTGTTAAGTAAAAGCCAAGAAAAGTAAAAACTTTTCTCAAGCGTTCCAATTTATTGAAAAATTTATTTCAGAAATCAAATGAATATATAATATTTTTTGCGATTGTTGTTATTAAATTTTTTCTTATTTGAAAAAATAGATTATTTTAGAGTTAAATAACGAACAGGATGATTCTGAAATACAACAGCAGGAACTAGATAGAATGACCGCTATGGA
This sequence comes from Deladenus siricidicola, assembly GCA_009724625.1. Lineage (NCBI taxonomy): Eukaryota > Metazoa > Nematoda > Chromadorea > Rhabditida > Sphaerulariidae > Deladenus > Deladenus siricidicola. The sequence continues at coordinate 7,330 of SAUE01000414.1, read as the reverse complement.
TCAAAATGTTAATATCAAACAGAAACTTGAGGTATGGTAATGTATTTTTATTGAATAAATCATAACTGGCTGATAAGGGTCGTCAGAAATTTCTGTTGAAAAAGGGAATTTAACTGAGACGTTTTTATGAGGATGGGGGGAGACGTTTTTTGCGCGGTTATACAAAATTTTAAAACTCATATATTGGCTCTTAGAACAAAACTGTTTTGGAACGCTCTCAACGAGCGCCGTTTGGCCATATTATTTTTTAAGCGGAAATTAATGCGTTTCCCTTTTCATATTTTTCGAAAATAAATTTGTAAGAACGGCGTGCCGATCTGCTGCATTTTTTGAAGTTTTGAATTTTTTTTTCAAATTCGAAAAGCTGTAGACTAAACCACCACAATGTTGATAGGAAAAAACTGCTTCTGACAACATTCGTTCACAGAGGATGTACGTAAAAAATTTCAGTTTCGACTATTCACATCTTTTACATTGCCACGCCAAAGAGGCACTATTTCAAATTTATTTTCGAAAAAAGGACAAAATTCAATTTACCATGTCGTAGGACACATGGGGTCCACATTTTATTCTTGGTCAGAAATTAAGCATTTTTTTCCGCTTTGACGCTCTCCATTGCTTAAAAGAAAAAGGAAAAGTTTAAAAAAAGTAAAGTTTATCAAATTATTTCGAGTTAAAAAATGTTGTAACTATTTTGCAGCATGTGATGCGGATTTTTTAGATTTTAGTCGGCATTTTTAATAAATTTTTTTGCAAATTATTTAGATGCTAACCAAGGAATTGGATCAAGTTAAGGACGACAAAGCCATTACCGATTATGATGTTCTTCATATGGAAAATAGGAGAGCTGGTCGTGATAAATATAAAACTTTACGTCAAATTCGCGGTGGTAATACAAAACGCCGAATTGATCAATATGAAAATATGTAAAAAATGATGCCAAATCTTGACCGCTTGACCACCATCGCTCTTGTAACAGTAAAACACGAGGTAATTTAACAAAATACAACTAAAAATTTTTAGGCTACATGTATGAGTTTGATGAATAAGTTAAGATATAAATGCGTTAAGATATAAAACATATATTTTATTTTTTGAGCGTTTTGATTAATATTTTTTGAATCTATAGATGCTATGATAAAATTTTTGTTTCAAATTTACATTTTTTTACATTTCTCATTGCAACAAATTTACGCAGTTGCCTTATTTTTTATTCGATTTTGTTAACTGCATTTTTAATAAGATGTTAAGTAATAATATAATTTCAAAATACAATTAAGGCATCCTGCAAATTTTGTCACCGATATTTTAAATTTCGTCTCCTACATTAATTTTCTCCACCTATAATGTTCAATAAGATAATATGAAACCCTTAAAACTTATTTTTCTTTTGATCTGAATAATTGTTTTATTCAAAAAATGGAATACATCGTCAGTGTTTCCATGAAAAATTAATTTTAGAAAGTTTCAAAAAGGGAGCATTTTTGATATCACGATCAGTGTTTCAAAATTAACTAAGTCTTTACCATAAAATGGTAAGCGAAGTAAACTTTACTTATTTTTTCAAATAAAGTGAAGTTTACTTCACTTACCATTTTATGGTAAAGACTTAGTTAATTTTGAAACACTGATCGTGATATCAAAAATGCTCCCTTTTTGAAATTTGAAATTATTCATTTTTTAACAAAAATGAATCAAGCAAAAAAATTTTTCAAAATTATTTCATAGAATTCTTTAAAAAAACAGTAAAATTATTTTATGAATAATACACGATGGTCTATTATTTCTCTTTAAACGATCAGCTTTTTTTTGATACGAAAAATTCCTTCCAACAAATCCCTTCAATATAGATTAACGATAAATTAGCGTTTCATATTTTGAAAAATTTGATGGGAAGAGTCAAAAACCAATTACGATAATGAAACCAATTTCAATTCAAAGTAATTTTAGAATAAAAGAAATTTCTATTCTTTCATAACTGACTCTAATTCTTTCTTACATTATTCAATCTTATCTTAATTATTACATCTTAAACAAATTCATTACTGCTTATTTTTATGGAATATGTTGATTGATTGTCAAGTTGAAATTGAAGAAAGTTTATTGTTTAATTTATAGTACTGCTTAATTCGAGTTTTTTCCGTTGAATTTTTTCTATAAGACTTTACTGACATATCACGTTATTTGACTGATCTTTTGATCACGCAAATTACACCAAAATAATCTTGAAAAATAGGGGTTATTTTCCCGAAAAAATTCCATAGTTGAGTAGGAAAAATTCAAATGCATAAGTTCTTCCAACGGAAAGTATCCTTAATTTTATGTTTGGAGACATGCTTAAATTTAAAAACATTCGTAACCGCCTTATTCCATGCATTCCTTTATTTTTAATCAATTTATCGGCCAAATGTTGTTACCCATTTCATTTTGGTCTCACATTTTATCTGCGTTGCCTTATTATAATTTCATTTTTAGTTTACCCTAATGCTTCCATTTTAATGAAAAGCTTCATAAAAATAACTGAAATAAATTCCCTTTTCACTATTGAAGTTGAAATGGCAACATGAACTCATTTTAGAATGAAAAATTGAGGTGAAACTAATTTGAATTTACACGAAATTAAGCGTCTTTTATATCTTTCTTCCGGATGTTCATTCTTGAGAAAAATAATTGAAACAAAATGATTTTATTTTCTTTTCGACATCGATGGTGAAGTTAATTTTAGTTCTCCAGTTTTTAAACATTTCCTATGTTCATTAGTTTTAATTGAAGTTAGAAAATTTTGAAAAAATTTAAAGAAAAGTTCAATTCGTTGCTAAATTTACTGAAGTTTCTCCATAGCATTACAATCTGACGTTTTTGCTGTTAGTGGAATTTTTGAGTATATTAAAAGACATTTTTTCTAAAATTGGACCAACTTTTTTGACAATAAAAAAAGTCAATATCTCGGATTTATCTGACAATGCACCAATCCTTAGTAGAAGGATAGACTAGATCTCATAAGAAATTTGGGCGAATTTGGTTGAGTAGAAGCTGAGATATGATTGTTCAAAGTTGCCCAAACGTCTTTTATTATCTATCCTTCTACTAAGGATTGGTGCATTTTCAGATAAATCCGAGACATTGACTTTTTTTATTGTCAAAAAGTTCTGTAGAGAAAGCCCAGTTTTAGAAAAAATATCTTTTAAATGCAACGAAATCAGGATGTGATCGTAAAAATATTTAAAAAGGGAGAGGGGATTAAAAACGTGGACGTGTTTAAAACTGGAGACGTTAAAATTTTTCTTTTGGATGGGCGTCCGAAAACGTTTTAATGTAATTTTTTATATTGCATATGCTTTTAAACGCGAGTTACTAAGGTTGTTATATCATTTTTACTCGGTTTGTAATTTTTTATTCAATTTCATTGTCGGAATTAAATTTTTTAAATTAACATTTCGTTAATATACTGTTGTGATTCATAGCAATTATTGAGCTAAAATTATCTTTTGTATAGTAAATTTTCAAAAGGATTGATATATAAATGACGTTTTATTAGGTATGAACCGCCTTTATTGCATTTACCATGAAATTTTTAGGGAGTTTTTGGAGCCACCAAATTTTTTTACTTTATTGATGGTTTTAAGGGTTTTTAATAGCGGCGAATATGAATCTAATATCATTTTGTTGCGGAAATTACATTTCAGCACCGAAAAGTAAGCGAGGTAAAAAACATCGTAGGCGAAAATACCGCGGAATACGGTCAGCTCAGGCTCTGTTAAATACATTTTTAGCTTAACATCCAACCAGCGTTTTCACGACCGGTCATTTTGTAAAACAATCTGACTTGACCTCGAATTTTGATCAGGTCAAGGTCAAAAAATGGGGTCAGCCTAGTTTACCCCACCCCTCCCCCCCAGAATTCCGAAACTTTTTTTACTTCTTTCTAGACCAGTTTTCCACGCTGATTACGAATATCTGGTTTTGCCAGGAAATCCCAAAAAAGTTGGTTTTCGGACCTCCGAAGTTCAGAAATCCATAAAAAACCACAGGGGTGGTTTTCGGACCTCCGAAGTTCAGAAATCCATAAAAAAACCACAGGGGGGACCAAGGTACAATTTTCGATTTTTTTTTTTCGGACCTCCGAAGTTCAGAAATCCATAAAAAACCACAGGGGGACCATTGCCAGGAAATCCCAAAAAAGTTGGTTTTCGGACCTCCGAAGTTCAGAAATCCGTAAAAAACCACAGGGGGGACCAGGGTACAATTTTCGATTTTTTCGAGAAAAT
>SAUE01000411.1:52498-67150 GCA_009724625.1 Deladenus siricidicola | reverse complement strand
CACACACACACACACACACACACACACATATATATATATATATATATATATACTGCTTTTTTTATTTCAAACTACTGTTTATTTATATGCACATATTTGATTGCATATAACACAAAAAACCTCCAGCAAAAAGATTGGAATCGTTCGAAAAGGTTGTAAATGTTTGAACTTTAATTTTTTTATTTCAAATTTCAATTTTTTTTGTATTTTTTGTCTGAAATTACCCAATTCTCATTTTTCGAAGACATCAAAAGTTAAGACATTAAAAAGCAGTAAAGTTGGCAATAAATTAAGAGAGAGTCAAAATCTCTATGCCACTTCCGAAAGCAATTTATGGAAATATGTACATACAATACATTAAAATATTTTCATCAATAAATATTTTATAAGTCAATTAATGACAGTACTGTACTTCTGCTGTAGGAAGTGCTTTTGTTAACAACTGACTGCTGACAACAAATGTAAAACAACTCCCAACAAATGTTTCGTGTGACTCAATTTTTTGGTTATAATTTTTTTCATTATAACTTTTTTGTTTTTAAATTTTTTATTTCTTTTTTTGGTCGAAAGTTGAAGTTTTTAGAATTTTTTGGCACTAAAGGTGTTTAATATTTTTAGCTTATGTTACAATTACAACAAAAAAACTTTGTGAACAAAAATCATAAAATTTACATATTATTGAAAATATTTTTGTTACGTCTCAAACAACAAATAACATGGTCTTTTCAACAATTTTACGAAATTTTAAAATAAAAAACATCATACATAGGTATAAAAACATTTTTGTAATACACCACAAAATATGAAGCAAACGAATTCTTTTTAGTACAAAAAATTTCTCAAAACTTGTGCTTTCAAACAAAAAAGGCCATGTACACATACATATATGTATGTTAGAGTGGTGTTGATTAAGATGGACCACCGCGCTTCAAGCAAAATGCGCGCTCGCATCAGTACGCGTACCTCGGCGATAACGTCAAATTCAAGTGCACGGCGGTGGGTCGGCCACAGCCGAAGGTGCACTGGTACCGCGACGGCGGCTACCTCAACTACAGCTTCATGCAGGCGCACCCCCGCTTTCGCGAGAAGAGCATGTCGCTCGAGATTCGACGCATCGAAGTCGGTGACAAGGTAGACTAAGTTAACAAATAACTTAATTAAGTTAATTAAGTTTACGAAAATGTCACATATTTCATATGTCACATATACACAGAAATCTTTGAGTTTTTGAACATACAATGCATGTAGAATAAGATTTTTGATTAAAAAATTTTGAACATAGAAGAGGATTTTTAATATAATTTTTAATAAAATATAAATAATGTAAAATGTTTGAGTTAATTCTACGTAAGTTCTACATAATGCTAACACACAAAATGTTCAATTCAGGCATAAAAATGATATTATATTTTCAAATTGAAATGCCTATGTATTTAGGGTAGTTGGATGTGTCGAGTTTGGAATAACGAAGGCTCCACCACTCGCAATTTCACCCTCCACATCGTTGGTTTGTCCTTACATACACACATACATATGTACATATTTGACTAATTGCGTGTTTGTTTGCCTTTGTGTTTTTAACTATTTTATTTTAAAATTAATATTTTCAACTTTTTTCAATGAAACTTTTATTTTTAATTTTTTCAAAAAATCTTTTATTAATATTATACATATTTTAAAATGTAAACTTTTTTTTCTTCAGTTTGAAATTGAAGACCAAAACATTACAAAATTATAATAATTCTGAAGTGATTTTTTTTTTAATTTTGAATTTTGAATTATTAATAATTTTTAATGCAAGATGTATTCGAATTTCTTTTTAACATTTTGTGCACTTTTTGAGTGGTGTGATTTTGCAGACTTTTGCGATTATTTCCTCAATCCAAACATTAACACCGAGCGAATTCCCGAGGAATGTTTGTGTCAGTGGGCGCTCATACCGTCGCTCGCCAACGTCGTCGCGCCGGCTACTACCGACTACGGTTATCACTACCATAACGCCGAAAATGAAGCGGCGGCAGCGGCGGACGCATTCACGTCAAATCCAATTCGCGCGGACGTCAATTTGGCCGCGTACAATTCGACGCGTTGCGCAAAATTTGCGGTGCGCAAAATTCCGCACCAGAACTCGAAGCGAAGCGGACAATTCGCCACCACCGTAGTACAGTCGCTGGTGAATGCGACGAGCGTGGCGGACACGACGACGAGAGCGTCCACTACCACTACAGTATGGCCGCTGCTGCGTCGCTCGTCGATATCCGCGAAACAAACCGAGATTATTTTCGTGAAACCGGACAAGAAAACAGCGTTGACGAAAAGCCAACTTGCCAGTGATACGAAAGCAGCCAACTTCAATCAGCAGAAAGAATTCGAGAAAGAACGTTATTCGTTTACTTCAAAAAGGCCGAATTTTGAGCGCGCGACAATTCGCAGTGAATTATTTGCGTCGACGACAAATCGTCCGCCAAATCGAATGCGATTCGTCCTGAACAATCCAGAAGAAGCGGACCACAGCTCAAGAGTCGAGCCTGGCGCTGGTGCTCCACACACGAAATCGAAGGAGGGCCGTCGGGGGGAGGGCGAAGAGGAGAGTGAGAAAATCTTGGCAAATTCAATATTTGTCTCTTATTTGCTGCCAACCGCAAACTCAAACTCAAATTCAGACAGTGGAGAATCGCTACCAAATGCGGAGAATCATGAAAATTTGCGAAAACGTAATTTCACAAACAATTCGCCACAAGCCGCCGCGCTGAATCCGCCGTCTACCATTAGTAATTTGCAGTCGCCAACGACAGCCGCCACGACGCCTACAGTAGTAATTCGACAAGACCAGGCTGTTCGTGAGCTAGAGAGACGAAGACAGTCGAGTGATTATAACAACACTAACCCCACCACACCTACCAGACAAATTGCGGCGTCGGCCAATAATTACAACATCTCACAGCACACAAATCGCATTCCAGTGCCAATTGTAGTTGCGGATTTGCATCCGGGGAGTGCTGCTGCTAATTTGCATTTATCACCACCAACCTCCAACATTAACACAATTGGCGTGCCGTCAAGTTAGTTTTGTGATTTCATTGTAAATTTGCTAGCCTATTTCAGATCCCGTCGAGATGTTCGACCATTTGAGCGAGAGTGGCGTGCCGGACGTGGCGCACATCCTGCCCGATTTGCTAACGCCTTTGAGCATGCAATTGCTGAGGGTCGAACTAAGCGCTCATTGGAAAACAAATTTAGATAAGAACGCGAAGGCGGCGCTCGCCGACCAAATTATCGCCAACATTTCGCACGCCGGCGGCGCCGCGCGTCAGACACCAACACGCGGCGCGGACGAGACGGAGGAGGACGACGACGAGGACGACGACGAGGACTACGAGGACGAAAGCTTCGAGAACTACGAAGAGAACGACCACCACCGTCATCGACATCACCATCACCAACACAATGAGCAAAGCGGCGGTTACCACCCCAGCAAGAGCGCGATCGACAACGAATCGGGTGCGAATAGCGAAAATGGAAAAGAAAATTTTCCCACGGAAATTAGAGCGACATTGCGCAAAGATAATGGCGAAAATTCGACGTTGGCGGCGGGAGAATGGCCTGAGCCGCCCACGAAAGGTTGTGTTTTGTAATGAAAATTACGGTAGTAATATGTAGTAGTAATAGTAATTACGGTAGTGATAGCGACTATAAAGTTAATACAGTACATACCTACGCCAAAGCCCACTACGTAGCTAAGAAGAAGTAAGGCCGTTTTCCATTTAACAGCCAGCCGCTAGTTAAGCTGCCATCAAGACTGGCTTGAGTGCGGGGTAAACGGTTCCTTTGTTTTGATAACATCAAAATTTTAATTTTTAAATGTGTATATTTTTAGTGGCGCCTTATTTTCGTCAACTCGAAGGACACGTTAACCGCAATATTGTTCTGCCCGCGGGGCGAACATTGAAGCTAATCTGCAAAGCCGGCGGACAACCCGAGCCACAAGTCGTTTGGCGAAAGGTTGCTTTGAAATAATCGCAAAAATTGTTATTAATTGTTACTTTCGAAAAATTCTGAGGGGCGCCTCTGGAGATGGAGGCGAAAAAGTTGTAATGACATCATTACGTAGTTTTCACTTTGTAACAATTCACTATATCTCAAAACAATTTCTTGGTACGAAAAAATAATGTAAAAATCATTTCGTAAAAGTGGAGCCTCACCCCTAATTGCACACGTGTTGGAGGGCCGCTATATCCCACCCCCGTGAAAATGTCAAAAACTGCACAAAAACAACAAAAAAAAGTGTAAGATAATGTTAAATTCGGATTCCCATGCCAAAAAATATATTTTTTTTGATGCCCGATATCCCACAAGAATTATTAAAAAATGGTTTTTCGCTCTCATATGCCAGACGCATCATATTTGTAGTGCCTCTACCGTCGAAATTTTGCTTCCGGAGACGCTTTCTTAATTTTTTGAAAAAGGCGGGAGGTGGAAAACGGCTGATTCCCAAAACTAAACATAAAAATTTTGTATAATTTTTTATTCAAATAGGACAATGTCGAGATTCACCGCGACTCCGAAAGTCGTACGGGTTCACTTTTTCACGTACGCAAATGGTCTCTGGAATTGGAGGATGCGTCGGAGTCGGACTCGGGCGACTACGAATGTGAAGTGTTCAACGCGGTCGGCTGGATCACACGACGATTTCGCGTCGACGTACAGGACCGCTTGCGTTCGCGGCCGATTATCGTGCCGAATGTGCTGCTGAATCAGACGATAGACGTCAACAATACCGTACGCTTCACGTGTCAGGTCATATCCGACCTCGTGCCGCACATAATTTGGATTAAATTGGTGCAGCAGAACGGCTCATTCATTCGCACCGACTCCGCGCGCAATCAACAAAGCTTTAACTTCATCGACATGAGTAGTGTCAGGGTGGGTGAATGAAACGTCAACATTTTTAGAATTATTAATACAAGTACGTACGTATAGGGGGTGCTCCATCCAATTTCGTTTCCGGTTTTGTTTTTGTAAAAAAAACTCTTTTATTTTTAAATATAAATTACATAAAATTCGTTTTAATTTTTCAAAAATGTTTCTATGTCTAAACATACATATGACGTTTTTCATCTTTTGTCATCGTTACTAACAAATTCTCAAAGAGTTACAAATTGAATAAAAAATTTTACAAATGAAATAGCTAAAAAAAGGTTGTTACGTGGAGTACCCGCTATATGATGTATTAATATGTAATGTATGCCATTACTGTATTTACGTGTGGAATAAATAAAGAATGAATTTAAAGAAAGAATGAATTTAAAGAAAGCACGAATTTTCCACAACAACGAAACCAACAAATACACTCTCGAGATCGTGAACGTCGGCATGGAGGACCAGGGCATTTACAGTTGTGTGGCCGGCAATACACTCGGAATGGTGCGTACATATATATATATATATATATATATATATATATATATATATACCAATACATACATACATACATACATACATACATACATCAATGACTACCAATTTTGTATTATTAGATTAAACTTATGCGTATAATATGTATGTACATACATATTCTATGTATAATATGTACTTTAAGTCAATGGCGAACGCGACATTGACGGTGAACGAGTTCCGGCCGATGACACTTCCCACTGAGAACCCCTATTATTGGCCTATCTCCTACACAATTCTGCTCGGTTTGAGTGCACTGTTACTGTTGGGATTTCTCGCGCTGAGCCTGCTTTACTGTTTATTCTCACGAAACTCCTCAAAGTCTCGCGTTCAACATCTCGACAAAATGTCCGTTCGAAAAAAGGTATTTTATTTTTTATTTTAATTCATTTTTTTATGAAAATAATCATGAGAAAAATATATTAATTTCTAGGTCATCATAACAAAAAAATCTGACAGAAACGGTGACGTGTGGTCGGATTTGGCGTCGTCGTACGCGATTACGGTGGAGCCGGTGATGAGCAACAGTAGTGGCGGCATTCTGAGCGGCGCGATGATGGGCGGTATGGGTGGAGTGGACCAGGCCCAGTCCGACATCACTTTGCTTTCCGAATACGAAGTGCCCACCGACTTAGCGTGGGAAATCGACCGCAATAAGTTTGATTTTTTGAGAATTTAAAAATTGCTCTTTTTTCAGCGAAATTAGTTGATTTCAGAATTTTTACCATTTTAAATTAACTCTAAAAATTATTTCTTTTAGGCTTCAGCTAATCGACATTCTGGGTGAGGGGGCTTTTGGAGAAGTATGGAAAGGATTTCTTCGCATTCCGCAGCAGTCTTCTCAGCAACAGCAACAACAACAACAGCAGCAGCAGCAGCACTTACTACAGCACACACCGCAACAAGATGACACAAGCGAAATGAACGAGATTAGGGTTTGTTTTTTTCATTACAAATTCTAAACATATTATACATGCATTGTACATGCATATATCGTAATTATACATAATATGAAATATGTATACATACATACACACATATTTACATATTAGGTACCGGTGGCTGTGAAAAAGTTGAAACAAGCCGCGCACGAAAAAGAATTAATAATTTTGGTGAGCGAAATGCAAATCCTCAAAAGCATCGGCGAGCACAAAAACATTTTGAGACTTGTTGGCTGCTGTACGGGACTCGGCCCTCTGCTCGTCGTTCTCGAAGTGTGTCAGCACGGAAATCTTCGGTAAGTTGCGTTTTGGCATTGTGTTCGTTTCTCATTGTTTTTTGGCATTGTGTTTGTTTCTCATTGCTTTTTAGCATTGTGTTCGTTTGTCGTTGCGTTTTGGCGCTGTGCTCGCCATTCACGGTACGTCAAAAAATGAAATATTTTTCTCGTTCCCTCACAACTTTTCATTTTTTAAAAGTGCCCCAACTGGGAGTAGGGTGCACCGATTTGCATCGACTTTTTTTTATGAAATCCTTTCTTTCCGATAGAAATAAGCATCGATCGTCATCTGTATACACTTGTGGGAATGCTTTTAAAAACACCCCTGTTTTTGAGGATTTTTCTTTTTTTAAAGGGCGTTTTTTAAGGGTGTTTCTAATGTAAAGGGTGTTTCTAAAAGTATTTCCGGGGTAAAATACGATTTGTGCCTACTGTAATCGTAAAAATGAACGGATCTTCAAACTTTTTATGGTGTAGCTTTTTTACCACGTAATATTCATCACCATAAAAATTAATGTGGATTTGATTTTCGAAAAATCCTCAAAAACAGGTTTTTTAAAGCATTTCCACCAGTGTATTAGATTGACGTGCCGTGTTATTGTATGTAGGACAGGTTTATCTATTAAAAATAATATGTATCTAATTTAAAAATTCAATGTATATCTACTTCTCAAAAGTATTATACATATGTAGATTTGCTGGAAGTTTTCAAAATTAACGTAATAATTGAATTAAATTTTTTGAATCAACGTATGCTCAAAATTTTAATATTATATATATTTTAAGGGATTTCTTGCGAAAGCATCGCCCGCACGAAGAAGACTTGGAAGAGGAGGACGCGCCCGACTCCGACAATTCCGCCGCAACTTTTGCGCAAGCTGGTCGGCAGCGTTCCGCGAACGACGCGTCGCCACAGAGCTACGGGGGCTCGAGGCGCGCCGTAATGTATCAGAATGTGGAGAATGTGAACGAGGCGATCATCAAAAATCTCACGCTCAAGGATTTGGTGCGATTTGCGACCGAAATTGCGCGAGGAATGGAATTTTTGGCCAGTAAAAAGGTTTTTGTTTTTATTAATCAATTTTAATTTTAAAAATATATACAAAACTTGATAATTAAAGCAAAAAATTTGAATAAAAGTGCAAAAAAAAATTTAATTTGAAGAATGAAAAATTTTAAATAAGTTTTTCAATCACATACAGATTGACGGAATTATTTCGCATGTCAGCAAAATTTCCGGGCGCAATCGGTCCGGGCCAGCACGAAGATTTTGAGGCCGGCCCGGCCCATGAGCCACCATTACTTAGTGACGGCTGAATTAATTTTTAAAATTCAGAAATATTTGACTCAAAAATCAAACAAAACATTCGGAAACATGAAAATCTTCGTATAATATTTGTAAGAAGATTCTGAAATATTAAAAATTCTGCAAAAAAGTATCAAAAAGATTAGAAATTGTTTTTTTCTTGAAAAAAGTTTTTGCGTTTTAGATAATTCACCGTGATTTGGCGGCCCGAAATGTTTTGGTGGCTGAAAATTATACAATGAAAATTTCCGATTTCGGCTTATCGCGTAACGTATTCTACCACGATTACTATCGTAAGCGCGGCGCTGGCCGACTGCCAATAAAATGGATGGCGCCCGAGGCGCTTGAAGCCAACGTCTACACCGTCTACAGCGACGTTTGGTCGTACGGTAAGCGCGGCTTTTTGAAATGTTTTTTGCGCTTACATACATATGTATGTATTTGTCATTTTTAATATGTATTAAAGGCATTTTACTGTGGGAAATTATGACACTCGGCGGCACACCGTACCCTTCAATCGCGATGCCTCAGCTCTACAATATTCTCAAGGAGGGCTACCGTATGGAAGCGCCACACAATTGTCCCGACGAGATTTACGGCGTTATGGTAATGTGCTGGCAGGATAAAGCCGAGCAAAGGCCACAATTTCAGGTTTATTTTGTTGAAATTTTGGAGAAAAAAAAAGATTTATTAGTTTTAGACGATTGCGGATTATTTTGATTGGATGTTGGCGGAAGCGGCAAACTATGTTTTTGTAAGGATTTTACTGTTTTTACTTTTGCTTCCATTACGATAACTTTTGTAAAAGTTGATGTAAAAGTTAGTAATTTTGTCTGAAATGGTAATATGTATTCGAGAAGCTACAATAGCTACAATATCTACAATAAAATAAACATCTTCACAATTTTTGAAAATTGTTGTACGATTGACTTAAAAACTTTTATTTTGTAAATTTTCCGATATTATAACTTCTCAAATAAAAATTGCAATTATTTCAAATTCCCATAACTAATTTAAAAAAATAAAAATAATTAAAATTTTAATGCAAAATAATTAATTTTTAAGAAGAGTGACGACGGTGAGACAACGGATGAGGGACCGTACGCTGTGATCAACGAGACGCTCAACAATCCCGCTGGCAAAATGATGCAAAGAACTGCGGGACCGAGGGCACGCCCACTTTCCGCTCCGGGCATTATGAGTTTTGAGGTAATTTTTTGTAGCCGTTTGACACTAAACAATCCTATTTATTGAGTACGGTAGACATTTGACACTAAGCAATCAATTATTGATTACTGTAGGCATTTGCGACAAGAGAGACCGCCAACACCAACAACAACTACACTTCACAATTAACAAGAAAACAACAACAACACGTCCTTCAACAACAATCTTCGTTGTCCAAAAGCTGTGAGGGCGGTATTGATATTGACGTGGACGCGGTCGACGACGAAAGCGCACCGCTGCTGAGCGGCAAATTCGCTGCACGCATCATGCCCGGCAGCGCGTCACCCGCTTCATCGGCGCGTTTTTTGGCCGGAAACAATGCGCAGAAGAAGAGCTCATTGATGGAATTGCTCCACAACGATCGTGTCCACAGCGCAGAGCTGAGGCCATCGCCGCAGCAGGATCCACAACAGCAGCAATCAGCTCATTTGTATACGAACACTTTGGAAATTATTGGTAATTGTGTTTCGTATTTTATATGTTCACACACGGTATGGTGGTGTCATGTAGGATATATGTATTATACAAACGTTTCTTTAAGGCATTCAAACAAATACGCCAAAATCCACTCCACTCCAAACGATGAAGCCCACCGAAATTGGCGGCCAAAAATCAGACAGTTTCTTCGTCGATTCGGCAATCGGATCGCCGTTGGTTTGGTCGCCGCTCGATCAGTCGGCGGCGGAAGTGACCGCCTCCGGTCACGCCTCCGGCGACGCAACGTCACTTTTCGTTGGCGGCGCAGAAGGTGGCGCGTTAGCAAGCGCACAGGTTAGCTGACGCATCCTTAATTACATACAATTAATAATTATTTTAAACAACCAGTCCTAATGCATTTAGGACGCAGCGGAAGAGCACGGCGCTGATGCCGCGGACAGCTCATTCAAGCCAACGCCAAAGCGCAGCACACACGAGTACGTGAACGAATTGGTGAAAATGAGTCCACTGTTTGTGTCACAGCAAATTTCGCGCGGAAGTGCGAAATCCGTGCAGAAATTGAGTGACGCAAAACCGGCGCAAAAATCGAGTTCAACGGCCGCGCTCAGCGCGCGACATTCGAAACGCGCCGGCAGTGGATGTGAGTGAATGTGTATATATTATATGGGTTTTAGAGCTTTGTTAATCTTTAAATTTTTTTTTGCTTTTTTTGGCTTAAAAATTTTGCCTTTTGTGAAATTTTGAACATTTTTGTGAGAAGTACAGGATGTCCTCGCGAAATGTTAGGAAATTTCCATTATTTTCGTATGATTTCGTAGAGTGGAAAAAATTAGAGCGCGTTTAAAATATTATTCAAAATTAAATCAAAATCAGGGGATTTCGCTGGGACAGAATATATATTTTTCTTAATTTTGGAGGCAAAACTTACTCATTTTTAGCGAACGTTTCCTCTCAGCCGTCCACGGCGACGACAACCGCCGCCTCGTCCACAAAGAGTTTGAGCAATTCGTCCTCGTCCTCCTCTTCCTCCAACTTTCCATTTCCACCAACCTCGTCATCATTGGCGAGAAATTTCGGCGCGGACGGAAAGAGTCGACAAAGTCCGCGGCGAAGCGAAGAAAGGAAAGGAGCGATGAATCTGTCGGACGTGGCCTTAAGCTCACCGAGTGGAAACAAATTGAACGATAATGACAATAAATTGGCCAACAAAAGACGCGATTTCGCCGGCTTCACCGACGCAGAGCCGACAGCGAAGAAGAAGGAAGAGGCGGCCAAAAAGTCGATAGCGTCAGAGCACGCGCTTCGCGTCAACGCAATCACAGGCGAAACGCCGGCGCTTTTTCGCACCTTGGACCAGCAAATGAATAGTCGTAAACGTAAATAAATCAGCTTTTTGAATAATTAAAGAGTGAAGAAGATGAGTTGAGTTGAAGCAGATAGAGTGAGAGTCATATGTAGAAAGAAAGAGAAAGCGTCAAAGTCGTATACTTTTTGTGCTGGGAATGAGGAAAAAATCGCCTCCCGCGTTTGCCTCCGGACTTTAAGAAAATCGTGTTCGCCTCCATAGGCTTTTTCGTGACCTTTCAGTCAATTTGTGCTAAGCAAAATAGTCTCAAATACATCCATTTTCATTTTTAAACTTTTCTTTTTGATGCCTCCGCCTTCGCATCGGGGCTTTAACAAAATCGCCTTCTCCTCCGGAGCAGGGTTGTGCGGAATTCCGAATTGCAAAATTTCGAATTCGGTCCTGGACTTCAGAATTCGGAATTGCGAAGTCTTCGCTATTTTTAGTAGGAATTCGGATGTTTAAAAAAATTAAGCCATGAAATTTTCGAGAAATTACTGTATTTATACCAAAATCTCGAATTTTTTCATAAAAATGAATTATTTTGCAAGCCTTTTATTATCAAAAATTATATTGTATAAACAAAAAGGTAGAAAATTTTTAATTTTTTAAAATTCCGAATTCCGACCGTTTTTGAGGCTTTGGATTCCTTATTCCGAATTTTTGTTGAGTTTTTGGAATTTCGAATGCCTTATTTAAAATTACTTTCACCCATTAGAAAAAAGAGGGGGGGGGGCGTCAGTAACTCGTACATTTAACTTATGCTTAGAAATAATTTTCTGAAGTAAATTAGTCTGACTTTTAGATGGGAGCACACACAGCGAGGTTTCTCAACCCGGAAGCAGTGGACATGGCTCTTCGACAATTTTTCATAATTTTTCGCTTTCTCCACCCAACAACAACAACAACAACAACTCGAAGTTTAACAACGAGAATGCCACAAGTAATGACACCAACAACAACAGAATCGGCAGCGGCGAAAGCGGTGCGAATTCAAAAATGCTGACGTCATTGGCGCGAAGTCTGTCGGCCGACTCGCACACGTCGAGTGGGCACGGCGGCTCAAGCGCCATGTCGAGCGCCGACGCGCTCGGACACGCAAAAATAGCTGCTGTAGCGTCGCAGCGGTGTGCGCCGACGGACGTGGAGTATACGATGGTACACACCGCCGATGATTTTCCACCGCAAACTGCGAGGAGAAGTGACGGTTTATGAGGAAAGGTGTATAATATAGTACATACATGTATGTATGTATGTAGCTGCTACATACATAAAATGGGATTTGGGGCAGATTGAGTGGTTGGGAGAATTCAAAGACAAAATATCTTTGAATATATTGCTTAAAATGTTTTAAAAATGCTTGAAAATTAAAAACAGTTTAAAGGGCAAAAAATTGCAAAAAATTTCAATCAACTAAATATTCCAAAAGTAACTTTTCCTAAATTAATTGAGTAATTCTAAAGGTCGATCCGAGCAAGGCTAAAAAATGATATGTAGCTAAATGGACTTGAATTTAGGGAAATATTTGACGGGAATATTTGACGGGCTAACCTTATTCTATGAAAATATAGGGGGGATGAGGCGGAGCGCTGGACGCGGTTTTGACTTTTTTGGGCCACGCCGGGCTTTGCAAAAATGAAACCGTGACATTCTTAAATAGGCCCAAGTCATCCCTATAGTCATCGTTACATACATTTTTTATGGGTTGGTTTATTGGCCTTTGTTTTTGTAGCAATTTGTTTTTGTAGCGATGTTTTGTGTGTAAAAATGACTTTCAACGAATTCACTTAGGCTTGACACTTATCCCAGACTTTAAGAATGTTCAATTTGTGTACATATACATGTAATACATATGTTTTTTTGTGTATTTGTCATAAAAGTGGCAGTATTGTAGAAAGTTGCCTATTTGTTAAAATGTAAATTGTAATAAAGTTTTAGTCATTTTTTATATATTTTTTAGATTTACGAGAGATATATCTTGAAATCATCATTACAATTACAATTATCATACATCAATGTCATACATCAATGTACATAAATATTTATACATACATATTTAAGTGATATTCAAAAAATTGATATTTCAACCTTTTTAAGTTATAATAAATAAAATTATTCAAAAGCATTGCCCCATCAAAAATATTTCTTTGCTGATTACTGTACCCCATTGGCCTACCATTGGCTATATGTATGGCTCAGAGAATTTTTTTCTTCTTCAAATTTCCAAAATAATTGAAATTACATACATATGTAAATGTATTAAATGAGTTAAC
Organism: Deladenus siricidicola; assembly: GCA_009724625.1. Taxonomy (NCBI): domain Eukaryota; kingdom Metazoa; phylum Nematoda; class Chromadorea; order Rhabditida; family Sphaerulariidae; genus Deladenus; species Deladenus siricidicola. The sequence continues at coordinate 53,888 of SAUE01000411.1, read as the reverse complement.
CATAATACATACATATACCACAACAATTATTTATAATTATTCGGATCTCTTACAAAATGCAAAAACAATTTATTTGAAAATAAATTCAAATTTAAATCGTTTTTTAAAACACAAAATGTACAAAAAAATTTGAGTATCCGGTAGAGAAGTTGATGCGTGACGCGAAAATCTTCCAAATCTACGAGGCGCATTCACGTCTCCCACCAACTCTTCCAGCGACTCAAACAGACCGGCACGGCCTCTGTGCATTGAGCTTTCAAAATATGGAAAATAATCGAATCATTCCTTCAAAAAAAAAAATTCCATTTGAATTCTATTCAAATATCAAAACTTTTTTTTGACATAAATTGCTCATATACATATACGTATATATGTAAATAAATAAATAAATATATATATATATATGTTTTTTCATTTTATGACAACGCTTTCTTTTTGTGTTAAAAATTCAAAAAAAAGCGCAAATTCAAATTTGAGTTTTTTAGTTTATATGTTAAAAATTTAAATATGTGGTATCTTTGGTAGACTATATGCAAACAAAGGTATACATATACTTAAACGAAAGCTCTCGACGAGACAAATCCAAACAAATTAAAATCGAGTTTGCGTAACTCACCTGAAAGTCACGTGACCCACGTGAAGTAAAAACGTGATCACGTAAAGACGTGTATACGTCATTCGATTCTTCTCGTCGAGGGCATTTTTTGAGTATAGACATCGATAGGTTTCACAAATCCAATGCAGAGTTATAGAACAAATACGCCAATACCTTTCCGATCGGTCCAAAAAAATTTCCAGGCTAACAACTTTATGAGAGATGTCTCTGGCACAAATTTCAGCCCGATTGGCCCAGTAGTTTTGGCTAGAAAATGAGAGATAAAAGCGTCACATCGTTTTTTGGAACAATATTACGGTACCTACCGTAGGCTACAGTAATCCGATCGGGCTGAAACTTCAGACTTAAGTTTTCTAGGTGGGCGGACGTCGATCCTGAAAGTTTCAGCCCGATCGGACCACTGCATCCCTACTTGGCAGACTTACTATACCCAGGAAAAACCGAGCTTCTACTGGACCTAAAATTAAATTGGCCCAGCATAAGCTGCACCCAATTTTTTTTATTATGATGGAAACTTTTTATTGGGTAGGCATTTCAAAATTATTACTGAAATACTATTAATTAAATAATAAATATATACATATTTTTTATAAAAAAATAATCCAAGTGCTTTAAACAATAGTTTAAAATTTTCTAAGATTTATTGTTTGTCTGCGACAAAAATGAAAATAATGTTTGATTTACACATAGAAATATTTGAATATTTGATAGAAACTTTTTTTACAAAAAATTTTTTTGTTAAAATGTTTTAAATTTTTTGGCTTAAAATTTTCG
>SAUE01000411.1:1300-11690 GCA_009724625.1 Deladenus siricidicola | reverse complement strand
CCCACAACAATTTCCATTCCTTTTGACATTAAAAATTGAAAAACGTACGGCAATCACACAAAATACAACACAGATACACAGACATACAAAACCACATATATAATTGCTTTGTTTGTGGCTTTTCATAAAAAGTTCAAAGTTTTATTTTTAAATTGCAAAAGTTTTAATAATTTTGAAATTTTCTAATTTTTTCTAAAAATGAATAAAATTATTCAAAAAAATGGCGCGATTTGAATTGGCTCTAACTTTTTTATTTTTTGTCGAAATGTCAAACTTTTTTTCCTGAATCCTCAAACTCTAGGATTTTGTTTAATACCAAATAATTTATAATTTGCTTCAATTTCATTGTCTATTCTAAAGGTTTAAAATTTTAGTTCATTTTTCTAAAAAGCCAAGGCCATTCGTTGCTGGTGGGAAAAGTTCTTTGAAATAGGTAGCTTCAATAATTTGAATAAAACTGAAAATTTCAGGAAATTAAAATTTGAATTTCCGCCGTTTTTGGCGTTACAATACTACGGTCAAAAATATTGCCTTTATAGTTTTGTAGCGAATTTAATTCTGCGTCGAATCAGTTGTCGATCGACTGATTTCGTTTAGAGAGCACTGAGTTATGGTCATTTATGTAATTTGACCAAAAATGAAAATACCGTAACTTTGACCCTATCGTATACCCGAACGAAAAGTCGGTTCGAGACCGGGATTGCGGCTGTAACGACCACCAAAAACGTCTACAACTTGGGCCGAAAATGTCGAAGAGTTAATATGTCCTGAATGGCGCAGTTGGTAGCTCTCTCTTTTAGAGTAACAGGTCCAAGTCCTGCTAGGGGCTGTTCACTTTACGGCATCTACGGTTCAACGAGTATGACAAACGGCGAGACACCAGACGACAATACGGGGGCCCGGCACGTTTCCCATTGTTCGGCTTCCCTCAACTAGCCTAACACTTGTGTATAAAATTAAAAAAAAATTGGAGATGGCGACCAAAACCCCTAGTGGACACCATTGCTCGATTCTCTCAGAAATCGTGTCTTAAAGACTCAGAAGAAATGGGTTCGAACGGAACTGAGAATTAAAGAAGTTTTAGCCAAATTCTTGGAGGACCCGTATACCAGCACTCGAAGTTTGGCCAGAAACGCAGGAATACCATCACGACAGTCAATTCAACGGATATTGAAGGTGCTGTTTTGCGTTTTGTTCTAGTATAACAAATTTTTTTTGGTATCAATTTGGTATCAAACAAAATCCTAGAGTCTAAGGATTCAGCAAAAAAAGAAGTTTGAAATTTCTCCAAAAATTAAAAAAGTTATAGCCAATTCAAATTGCGCCACAGAGATGCGCCGCCTTGTAAATTTTGTTTGTATTTTTTCAATGATTAAGAAAAACTAAATTCAATTAACTCCCATACTTAACGCTCAAAGAGCAAAATATTATATTTATTGTAGAAGAAAGCGTGTTGCGACAATTTGCGGCCTCAGACAATTGTCGGTTTAAGACAATTGCGGCTGAGACATTTGTCTTTCTCGCGGCGCTGACAATTTCGACTAGTCGTTAAGTTTAGATTTTAAATTTAGACAAAAGTCAGCGAAAATAAAATTAAAAAAAAACTTTAAAAAAATTAAAAGAACGAAACTTTTCTTTCTCAAAGCAAAAGGAAAACTTTCTTTAAATTATTTATTAATTTAAAAAAATTCTAACAGCTGATTACGATCAGTAATTGAATTTGTTTTGGCTAACGCCAATTATCTACATTAATTTTCATTGAGCTGTAAACATATTTCGGAGGATTGACTGAATCTTATATATAATGATTTGCAGAATCATCATAGTCTATCGAAGATTATGTAATAATTAATTTTTGAAGCGCTCTATCATTATATATTTATACATACATACATATTTACATAAGCGCATACATATGTACTTACACACATGTGAAGGGAAAAAATGAAATGTACTGTATTGAGTAGAATTGGCGGTGAAATGCACGTTGGTTTGCGTTGCTTTTGATGTGCCAAATGAATATTTTGGAGGAAACGCGACAATTTGCACATACATACACTTTGCATATGCAAGCCATGAAAAATTAATCTCAATTTTAAATTAAATGACTTTTTCTTGCAAATTTCTGAATTTTTTGCTGTAAATTTTAATAATTTAATAAACTAATAAAAGGAAACATTGCTAAAAGAGTTGCTGAAAATTTAAATATTATTTTAAAAATCATATTTGATTAAAATATATGTTATTTTGATTGCCGCAATTAGCTAGGTGAAAATTGTCCAGTGCCTAAAGTGTAGGAAAATTGGAAAAAGTGTATTGCGTAATTTTTTAAACAAACAAAATATTATATAAAAATAATTTATTTTAACTTGCAAATTGCGAAAATTAAATTTTAGAATTATATTATACAAAATTTATTGTTGGAAAAATGGTTTAATTTGGCTAATTGTATAAAAATTTCGCTGAAATTTGAAGCAAATTGCACTTTTGACTTGTATTTAGCCAACTTTGAGCGACGATATTTACATAACTATGTAGTAAGTTATTATTAGTAATAACTGAGGTTTTAGTGAAATGTTAGGCGATTATGACATCTCCGTTGTGCGCTGTTTTGCTGATTAATATTGCTGATTAATTTGCTGATTAACATATGTATGATAACGAACCATTACGTACACATTAATTATATAGATAGTTCATTCAGTCCAATTTATTAAAAACGAAAATGAAACAAACAAACAAAAACTCACACAAAACGACATTTTATGCAAATAAAACACATAAAAACCGCAACTTACAATTATCAAAGCTTTTGCAAAACAAAATTTTTTTTACAATTTATTTGAACTTTTCAAATTCAATTTAGACGGAAAGATAGAAATACGGTATCTTACTAAAATCACATACGGTATCTTACCAAAAATAAATCTTAATAACAAAAATTGATTAAAAATTGCTGTGAGAGTACATCAAATTTATTATCAAACTCATATGTATCAAATAAAATCATCATATCAATTTTTCAGCAAAAAATGGCACAGACGGCTTCAATCCAAATTCATTCTCAAATGATTTTTGTTGTTGTTTTTGAGTGCATTTTCATGTGCGTTTTGTGTGTGCGTTTTTGTGTGCGTTTTTTCTTTTGATTGAATTCATTGAACTTTCCTAATTCAAGACATCTGTTCAAGTTAATTTGAAAAATGTTCAAAATGAAGCCAGTTCAGCTTGAACATTTTAAAAATTAATTTTAACTGGCGGCTTTTTACCAATTTAATTATTTTTGATAAATTTTATATTTTTAGTAAACTTTAAAAAAATGAGAGAAGATAAAGCTTTGTAGTCAATGAATTCGAAGTTTTTACAATAAAAAATTCAAGTTGAACTTTGAACTTTTTTCAAATTAATTTTATCGATTACTTGAAGTTTTTTCAAGTTCATTTTGATTTGTCGAAAAGCAAGTTCAACATTGATTTTTTGCACTTTTAGCCTGAAGATACAGATGTATTATGCATTATCAAATTCTTTTTGATTTGAGGGCATTTTTTCGTGTAACAATTCTCAATGTGCTGCACATATTTTTGTTTGCGATTTGCGATTTCCAACGAATTTTAAACCGCTTTTCCCTTTTTCGCTGACTTTTGTAAAAAAGGGGAAATTGTGCTGATTCTCGTGCATTATCCCACATATTTTATATAAATTATTTGAAAATTACTTTTTCAATTTATTTCAAAAAATTTTCGTCATTTACTTGCAAACTAACTTTAGCCACATTGTTTTGTTTTGTTTAATTTAACTATTATGTATATAACTATAAAAATTGTTTTTTAATTTTGCTCAAAAAGTCAATGATCACTTTTTGCGATATATTTTCTGTAACGACAAAAGAAACTTTGTAAACCTACCAAACAATTAAAAGCAAGTAAAAAATAATTAGAAACAAGTGTTCGGTTAAAAACAAGTGAAAAGGTTTGACGAAAATATCCAAATTAATTAAATTAATTAATTAAAAAAACATTTTAATAATTGGCACACAAAAAGTTCAGGACAAAACTACATAATGGCTAACGTCTCATCGCTACAGCAAATTCAAATTTCGCGCGGCTGGCCTTTCGAGACTACGGTACTGGGGCACGAGACGGCTTTCGAGTATTTCTTCAATCCGACATACCTCGCCTCCATCTTCCCTATCATTACCGTAACCACAATTGTCTTCATTCTGCTCTTCGAACACATTTTGGCGGCAATTCAAACTACGACTTTTACGCTCGCAAAGTTGGAGAAGAAGGAAATGTTGGCGGAAGTTTTGACTCCACTGCACGACACAACACAGCTCAACGACAGCACACCACAGCAGCAGAACAATGGCAACATACAGCTAAATGGCAACGTACAGCAGAACGGAAACACACAGCAAAACGAAAACACACCGTTGAACGGAAACACACAGCAGAATGACAAGTGGAATGACGAGGAAACTTCATTCATTACCTTCAAAAGCTTCAACTTAAATTCTTCAAAATGTGAGTGATTTATACATACTTTTGTGAAAGTTGAATAATGCCAAAATGAACTACATACAGTAGTATTTCAATGCTTGAACTGTGGCGGTCTTTGTGAACTGGTATTGTTCACTTCAAAACTTCTTCTGTGATATCGAACTCCCAACGAAATTTTTTTATCAATTTTTTGGCCACGAGAAATTTGAATTTAATGATATTTTTGAGTAAACAACAATCACAATATAAACAGCAAACAAAACAACAATAAAAATTTACAATTAGAAAACAAATATGAGGTCGGTTATCACAGAAGAAACATTTCTTAAATAAAAAATAAAATAAAAAGATTTTTGCTATATTTTCGAATTATATAATAAAAAAAATTAAAGAAAATTGATTTTTGGAAAAGTTTTAAAAAGTTTTTAACTTCAAAATTATATTATATATGGGAAACGTGAGCCGAAAATTAATTTAAAATTTCGGAAATTTCGAAAATCGAAAGGAAAAAATCGCCAAAAATCGAAATTCGAAAAAAAAATTCGTCGAATATCAAAAATTTAGCTAATTTGTTCAAAAAATTCAAATTTTTTTCTTGTTTCAATGATTATGCTCATAAAAACGCCACATTTTTGAGTTAATTTTGACAGTATTTTTTCAAAAATTATTTACGGATAAGTTTGATATTTACAAAATTTGAAAATTTTGGAAAATTGAAAAAAAACATCAAAAATCAAAAATTTTAAATTTTCTCTTTTCTGGTACTTCAAAGTGATTTTTTGCCAATTTCAAAATAATTTTTAGACAAAATATGTATAAGCAAAATCGTGCGGCTGCCTCCGCGCTCGCAATAATAATTTTTGGCTTATTGGGAGACATTTTATTGAAGTCATCATTCAAAAAAATGATTCAACTTACAGCTTTGTATGGAAAAAAATACATATTTATATAAAATTTTAACATTTATAACATTTGTCCTTTGCAAAAGCAAAATTTTTGCAAAGGACAAAAAATTTTCGATTTTTGGCAATTATTTTTTGAAATTTTCGATTTTTGGAATTTCAAATTTATTGTATTTGCACATATGTATTATTATACCTCTTACAGTAATTTAATTGACTTTTCAATATCTCATCATCATCATCTTACTTGTATTTGTTGTTATTATCATATACCGTATAATATGTACATATTTAAAAAATTTGATGCAATATAAAAGTTGGCCGTTGTTGACAAGATTTACATATACGTATTCACTATATCCCATTTTTTTTGAAAAAAACGGAAATGTACTCTTTATGCCAATTTAAAATTTCCCGCCGAATTCAAACGCAGTTCGGAGGCCAGACGGTTAGACAGTGTGATCTCTCGATAAGCGTTCTGTTTTTGAAATTTGTATGTTTTTGTATTTTGCGATTTCGCATTTTTGCCGGATTTTAAAGCGTCTAGCGCAGCGGAGACTGGTCATAGACGAAAAATTCTTGCAGATTCGTTATCGGTGCATCTGAATCGGCTACTTCGCATATTTTTCAGACCAAATATCGAAAAAATTTCAAAAATTTTTTTGATCGAACCACATTCGAAAATACGAACTAAGACCAACACGAAACTATTTTTTTCTAGTCATAGACCATCTAAAGTATGTTCCCTAGTGGGCTTTTAGCTTCATCGGTCGAAATAAAAATATAGCGAGGATTAGAAGTCAAAAAATTAGCTATTTCAAGCTATTTTTTGCAAAAAATGTCTTAATTTGTGTGCAAGTTGCAAAAAAAACATCACGCTGTTTTCGTATACAAATCCTTGGCATAGAGTACATTTCCGTTTTTTTCAAAAATGGGATATAGTGCGTATCAGTGTTTCGAAATTAAGTAAGTTTTAACGAAAAATCGAAAGTAAAGTGGATTTAACTTTACTCAGAGAAATTAAGTGGCAAAATTTCAATTTAACTTTTAAAGATAAAATGGCAAAATTTAAACTTATATTTAACGTAAGTTAAAATTAAGTCGAACTAATTCAAGTTTAAATTACGTCGGTCCTGGCACGAAAGTTCTGCAAGAATAATTCAAAAATTCTGCAAGTTTTGCACGAAGAGTTGAGTATAAAAATTACCAACATTTTTAATTATAAAAATTACCAAAACATGCATATTTACATTAAATTGCTTTAACAACAAGTTGAAAACATGATTTTACGTTATATACATATATTATGTGTTGCTCTGCAAATCTTTATTTTAGAAAATTTTAGTTAAAAATTACGTAAAAATCCTGTTTTAGCCACCTCCCCCCTCAAAGAATATCGAAATTTTTACGCTTTCTAGACATTTTGAGCCCTGAATTCAAATAAGATATTGATTTTTCCAGGAAACGTTGTCCTCTTACCACATAAATACGCTAAAAATAATTCCATTCTTTGCGGCTCTCGGAATTTCGGGATGCCTTCGACAGGCTCAGTTTAATCCACTTGATAGAATTCCAAAATCTTCCAAGGATGATTTGTAAAAGTTATAAGTAAAATTGATTATAAATGGAAAATCGAGTTTAAGATCATTCCACGGTCGAAATTTTCTTGTTTTTCGATATTTAAGAAATAAAAATTTTGATTTGTTGGTCTGCTGTAATTTGTATTTTAAATTTTATGTGGAATTTTCACTTAAAGAATTTTCCAAATTCCAAAAAGCATAAAAAACTTGCAGAATTTTTGAATTATTTTTGCTGAAATTTCGTGCCAGGACCAACGTCATTTAAACTTGAATTAGTTCGACTTAATTTTAACCAGTGATTGGAAAAAGTTCATGAACTGAACTTTTTTCACGAAAAATGAACTTTTTTCATGAACCGAAAAGTTCTTATCAACACGAACATTTTTCCAGTTCATTTTAAAAGTTCGTGTTAACATGAACTTTTTTCCACTTCATTTTAAAAGTTCGTGTAAACAAGACAGGAGAACTTTTTTCACTTTTCCAAAAATAGGATTTTTTCTTCAAAAAATTAGGACCCGCGCCTAGTCAGAACAATAGGTGAGGAACAAATCAAAAAACGCTTCCTTTTATGCGCGCATTTTTTCAAATCAAATTTGAAGTGGCTTATGGCTTATATGTATAAAAGGATTAGGTTGAATGATTGATATTAGGATTGATATTAGGATTTGAAAAAGGATTGATATAAAAGGATTGATATTATATGACCTGGAAAAAAGTTCGCTTTAACATGAACTTTTTTTCGTGAACCGAAAAAAGTTCGTCTTAACATGAACTTTTGGTTCATGAACCGAGTTCACGACGTGAATTTTTTTCATGAAATTTTTCCAATCACTGATTTTAACTTACGTTAAATTTCAGTTTAAATTTTGCCACTTTATTTTAAAAAGTTAAATTTAAAATTAAATGTTGCCACTTAATTTTCAAAAATAAAGTAAAGTATTTAATTTTGCCACTTTATTTTTCTGGGTAAAGTGAAGTACACTTTACTTTTGAAAATTAATTTTTCGTGGAAACACTGGTGCCTATTATATATGTATTGCTTTTAAGTTTATTTTACACATACATATAATTAATAAAAAATTATAAATAAAAACCTTGAATAAACATTTTCCACAATTTTGTAGAATGATTATTTTTGAAAAACGAAGAATTCAAAAAATTTCAACATTTCAATCAAAATTTAATGCAAAACTTTTACTCTTAGTTCAAAACAGATATTGATCATTTTTGTGCCGTATACTGTAGCAACAAAATAATAGTATTAAATTGTATATTACTTTTGGCAGAATAGATTAAAAATTGACCTCAGCGAACTTCACTTTATTTGATGTTTGTTCATCAAAGTTGATTATAAAACACAAAAAAATTATTTCCTGAAAATTTTTTATTGTTAGTATGTACCAGGGGTGTGTCGAAAATAAATTTGAGGTTCCGAAAATCGAAAATCGAAAGACCCTCGTGATTTCGAAAATCGAAAATCGAAAATTCAGGAAAATGATTTCCGAAAATCCAAAGAGAAAATTGCCGAAAATCTAAAATCGAAAGAACTTTTTGCCGAAAATCGAAAATTTTAACAAAAATTTTTTCTCAAAATTTATAATTTTTTTCAAAATGATAAGACAAATTTTTTAATTTTTTAGACATATAAAAAATTAGACATATTTTTTAGATATATATGTGTATTTATTTTCGTTAATTGTACTTAAATAATTGTTTGAAATACTTCAATCAAGTGTCAAATGAATCCGAAAAACTCAAAAATGATTCAAATGAATTCAACGAGTTCGAATTTCAATTATTTTTTGCAGTTTGTAAATCATTGAATCATACTTTTTAACTGATTAGATTGGTAAAAAAGGAAAAAAGGAAATACATTGCAAAAAATTAAGTCAAATAAATTATTCTTGCGAGCGCGGCGACAGCCGCACGAGCGCGAAAATTGAAATTTTGCTTATATTTTCTCGAAAAATCACTTATGGATGAGTTTAAATTAAACAAAAAATTCTTCAAAATTTTGAAAATTTTCGGAAATTTTCGGAAAATGGCCGATTTTCCGAAAATCGAAAGGAAAAAACACCGAAAATCGAAAATTTCCACACCCCTGGTATGTACAGTAGAGCAGTGTAGACGACATCAGTGACTAAAATTTTTGATGTATAAACTAAACTTTTTTATAAACTGTATTTGTTTTTGGCAAATACAACGTTTTTCAGTCTTTTTTTTCTTTTCTTTGGTGACGTACATCTTTTTCTCTTCTTTTTTTAGTTTTTCGCCTTTTCTATTATATAACTTCGCTAATTTAAGCTTGAAAACAGCTTTTTGAATAAAGTCAAGTCTAAGCAGTCCAACCAAATTTATCACATTTGGAATCACAAACTTTTTCTTTTCCGATTGTTTTTTAAAAATTTGAAATCGCTCACTGAAATTTGAAATCGCTCAAAATTTGAAATCGCTCACTGATATGTATAAAAACTTTAAAAAGACATTTTATTCTTTGACTAAAAGAACTAATTGTGAAAACAGATTACTTTAACACTGAAAATATTAAAAAAAAAGAAAAAATCATGTTGAAAATAAATTAGAATTATTGTTAATTTTGAAGAAAAATAAAATTTTTCACTGCAATACAGAAAAACGATTTGATACATACATACAAATGTTATTCAAATTTCAATATAAAATCGAAATCAACACAAACAAAATAAAAAACAATGCAAGCATAAGCGAAAACAATGTCAGATTTGCGAAAAAAATTATTGAAGGCTATAAAAAATGCCTGAAAAAAGCAAAAAAAAAGATAAAAATTTTCAATCATTTTTTAATTGAAATTTGTTATAAATGTTTTGAGAGATAACTTGTGCATTTTTTAAGACTGATAATTTGCGAGAGTAATAATTTGTAATTTTTTGTGGGTGATAATTTGTAAATTTTTAAAGTGTGCCCGAAAAAAGCAAAAAAATAAATAAAAATTTTTATTTATTTTTTAACTATGCAAAATTTTTTTTGCTTATAAACGTTTTCAGAGTAAAAATTTGTAAATTTTTTCGAAATGATAATTTGAATTTTTTGAAGTGATCATTTGAAATTAATTTTTGATGCCTTTGAGAATGATCATTTGTAATTGATAAATTAATATATTTTTATGCTAAAAATATCTAAATATAATGTGTGGAAAACTACAGCCAAAACTTAATGATTTTCTCCAAAAGCGACTACTGTATCATCTAACAAAAATTATACATACAATCTAAGACGAATTAAACCAATTCAAAAAAACAAAAAAAAATGAATTTGACATGGCCAGCAAGTAAAGAAAAGTTTCGTTACTGTATAACAATGCTTTTTGCTTTTATTTACCATATTCTCGTCGCCGCCGTAAAGGCGTGTCTGCCGTGCGGCGTTCTGCCGCGAA
>SAUE01003091.1:46806-65865 GCA_009724625.1 Deladenus siricidicola | reverse complement strand
ACTTTTTCTTTTTTTGAGAGTCCGATCAGATTCAGGCCAGGAACGTCCTGATTGGACCGGATTGCGTCCAATAGGCAACGAGTTACTTTGATTTTTTTGTGAAAGTTTAAATTTTCATTTCAACTTGGTAAGGTGATTTAACTTCACTTTTTCAAGTTGAACCATGAAACGAAATCTTTCATTTATTTTACTTTGTTAAATTTGAAAAATTTTTGAACGAAAGTTAACGTCAAAAATTACGCCAATGCCACGCGCTTCCGTGGCGCAATTGGTTAGCGCGTTCGGCTGTTAACCGAAAGGTTGGTGGTTCAAGCCCACCCGGGAGCGAATTTTTATTGTCTCGTCGGCTCCGTTTTGCTCATTTTTTAAAGGAACATTTTCCTTGAATGGTAAATTTTTGTTTCAAATGTTATAATTTTTTATAAAAAATTTATCTCGCTCTAAGCCGGAGACTAAGTGACTTTCGGTTTTTCTTCCACTATTGGATTGTTCTATTAATTTTTCTGTCTAAAATTTTGGCTCGTCTAGGCCAGTTGACTGGGCGCAATTACGAAAAATGATTCACCAATTTTTTTCAATAATTTATATCATTGAATTTCAAATATCATGGCAATTTTTCCATCTTTAAATTTTTCCATCTTTTTTATATCATTATCAGTGCGATTTACACAAAGCGAAAAACAGATTTATAAATAAAATAAAATAACGGTAAAGACAACCATTAATCTAAAAATAGTTTCGATTTATTTCGTTTCACATTTTCGGGCCGAAAATGTTTAATGCGCCGCCGCGGCGGCGGCGACGGCGGTAGTCGTCGACGCGCTAACCGTCGTCGTCGTGGACACGTCGCTCGACGCGGCACTCGACGCTTCGCTCGGCGCGGCACTCGACGCGGCGCTCGACGCACTCTCCGACGACGAAGACGAGGACGACTGAGCGGTGGTTGTGGCGGCGGTGGTGGTCGAAGGCTCTTCGCTGCCTTTTTTGTCGTCGCCGCCGGTCGTCGCCGCGCTAGGACCGGTGGTGGACTCCTCGCGTTTGTCCGCCTTTTTCGCCTCCACGAGCGCCGCGTCGTCCGCAGCGGCTGCGAGGGGTGCGTCATGCGCCACAGCTGCAACAACAGTAGTAGTAATGATGGTTGTGGTAGAGTCCGCAGCAGCGGTGGTCGATTCGCTGGCCGCAGCGGTCGTGGAGTTGCTGCTGGAATCGACTGCGGCAGCTGTGGTGGAGGAGCTGGCGGCAGCTGTGGTGGACCCTTCGCTGCTTTTCTCTGCGCTCTCCTTCTTTTCCGCGCTTTCGTCCTTCTTCGCGCTTTCGTCCTTCTTCTCTGTGCTCTCTTTCTTCTCGACCTCGTGCGCGTCAGTCGTCGACGGCGCGGTCGTTTCCGCCGAGCTTACGGTAGTTGTCGCCGCCGCCGTCGTCGTCGTCGACTCTCCAGCCTCGGCGTCCTTGGCCGCCGTTGGTGCGGATTGAGCGATGGCCACTAAAAATGAATCATCGATAATTTATTGGTGTTACACGAAACTGCATAGATATGTATATACATATGCGTACACAATTTTATGCCAAAAATGTGCAATAAATTTTCAAAATGTGCACGCAATGCATAGTGTGCAATACGTACATACACTCATGTTCAAAAGTATAAGTACAATTTAAGAATTGGCATAACTTTTGTCTCAATTGTTGGAATCGGATGAAATTTTTTTAAACACGTGTTTTTATATCAGAAATACTAGACTTCCATGGTTTTTGAAATTTTCCAAAACGAAAAATTTTTCACCGAAAAAACCGAATTTTTGCTATTTTTGACCTGTTCAAAAGTATAAGTACACTTCAAAAATTAACTTTATAACAAATCGAAAACAACTCTTAAGCTGTACTTATACTTTTGAACAGGAGTATATAAATACTTATATGTATGTGTGTGCTTTGTGCAAAAAAATGGCACGGCTCAGCTCCGGAGCCGGGGACCTGGGGGATGGAGAGAGTGGACATTTCCTGCAGCTAATAGAAGGAATCGGTATTTATATATCTAGATCTCCGGAAACGGCGCCATCCACAACATATGTACTACTACTACTACAGTAGAAACGATGTGGATGTATATCGTTAATGTGCAATGTGTTGCTAACGGCAATTGCTGAAATATTTTAAAAACTCTTTTAAATAAGTGAACGAGAAGCGCTTACGCATGGCGAAGAGCGCGAGGAATAGTACTGCGGGAGACTTCATTTTTCGCTGATTACGGTGGTTTGTTCGCGTCTGTTGGTTAATTACGGTAGCGAGTGAATGAATGACGAATCCAACTCAAATCCAACACCTTAAATATGCAGCGTTATTCATCGGTGACATATTACACTATCATTATCAGACACATTGCATTATCATTATCATATCATTATCACCAAATATGTATAAAAATGTGTCGCCATTATCATATCATATCACTCATTGTCACCCACCAAAATATCAATCAATCATCATCAACAAAAAGCGTCATCTCAGCATCCATAATAGATAATAGCGCGCAATTCTCAACAATTATTTTTATTTTTTAAACGTTCCAATTTGAAATTTTTTTTGTTCGAGAAGAAATGATGAAAGATTAACGCCACCATCGTGGAACGACGGTGGTGGTGAAGATTAGTCGGGAGAGGAATTTGTTTTGATGATGGGCTTTAATTAGCTTAATCACCNAATAAGAGGCTCGACAGACCTCAATTTTTAAAGTGATATTTTTCAGACATTTTTGGTCAGAGGAAAAAACTGAGTAGATTTGATGGGCTTTAATTAGCTTAATCACTCCCCTACCATTTATATAACGCCTCCCCCCCCCGCCCGCTAACCTATTTGAATTGGATTCAGCCAGCGCGCTGATCAATGAAAATGACGGATTTTGAGTGCGGAATTTCATCACCATAGATCTTTAAAAGTTAAAAATCACATTGCGAAAAACGAACACACCATCATCATCACCGAGAAAATTCAACTATGAGAGAAAATCGAATGAGAATCGCTCGCTGAAAGTGATAATAGATAATTGTTGTAATTGATATATGAAAAACAAAATGATATTCCAAAGCTTTTTCATCGTTTTTTCACGCGCTTTTTCACGTCAAATTTTTTCATGAAGCCATTTGTCACACGTACGAGAACGTGTGTGTACGTTTACGTGATAAATGGCTCTAGCCTCGTTTGGGCGGGGGGAGAGAGAGAGAAAGAACGTGAATGAATTATTTATATTTAACCTTTTATATAGAGAGATATGCAATAATAATAATAATAATTAAAAAATAATTAATATCAGCGACATATGATGCTGCGATTGAGACAAAGATCGACACCAAAGACAAAAGATTGCAAGGAATTCGAGTATACATACATATGTATGTATTGTGTTGTTCTAGATATGCATTGACAGCTAGCTAGCTGTTCGTCGTATAACTTCGTATAATGTATGCTATACGAAGTTATTACGGCATAACTTCGTATAGCATACATTATACGAAGTNAAAGGTTGAAACATAAAGGTTGATAGCATCAACCGGCTCATTTAACCATTACTCACAGTTGGCCACGCCGTAGTGGTGTGTGCTGCGGTCGCGTGGGTATCTGTGATCAGGATCTCCATAGGACAGGGTACTAACCTCCCCCTTTTTTGGGCCTACTACAGCGAATCAATCCAAACATGTCTGAATATTTTTTGAACAATATTTATAATCAATATTTTTAAATAAATATTTTTGACTAGTAGGCAATGCTCCCCCCCCCCTTTGAACCTACCACAACATTGTCCGCAAGAAATAACATCGCTAAACTCGAATCAAAAAAAACGCGAATAAAATTCGCGAAAGTCGAGTACAAGTGAAATTTAAAAAAAAATGTGTGTGTAGAGATTAGTTTTTTATTATTGCAATATATTGTGTTTCCCTCCATCGGATGAGCGCAATAAAAAATTTTATTGAATAAACGCAATGTTGAGATTGTATGTATATGTATGATTGTATGTATTTGTGTAAGATTCTATGTATAGAAAGAACACATTATTTAAAATGAAATAAATGCTTTATCTTCATTTCGAAAAATCTGTTTGAAAAAAAAATTCGCGAAAATCGTCAATTATGAAAATTAAATTCAAACTACATATACCCTATTTCCGGGAACCGCGCTCAACTTTTGGGGAGGCTCAACGTTTTTTTCAACAAAACAAAACGCGGGGTCAATGTTTTGCTGTAACGCACACCACCACAATAAGTAATAAGTTATTACTAATAACCAAAATGAGGAAAAATGCCTTTTGAATAAATGTATGTATAATGTTGATTTTGTAAGTAATAGAAGAAAAGTGGACGAAAACGGAAATCAAAAACAGCATATTATCTTTAAAAAATCATATATATACCAAAAAAGAACACGGTCATTTCTTTTTTTTGTACAAAATTCACTGTTTTATTCGCACCGACTGACTGATGTGGGGAGAGAGGGAGAAACGACGGAAATAATAGAACTTTTAACAAAAAACCTTCTTTTTTTGAGGTTTTATGGAAGAAATTGGAAGAAGGTAGTAGGCAATTGCGCCGGCGAGTTTGTGAGCCCATTCGATTGATCTTTGATTTGTGTGTTGTATGGGGAAAAAATGGCTCACGCACAAGAAAGCCGCAAAAAGTTTGGTGGACTGATTTAGTTGATAGGCGGAGGACGGTCTCTCGTAGATTTTTGGATTTTTTACAAGGTCATTTCTCGCTATCATCATGCAAAAAAATTTTTTGAATGGAAGATTTTTGCAAATTGTCTCCAAATTTGTCTCGACATTTCAAACTCTGTTGTCGTTGGGGATTTTTTACCGCCGAATTTTTTATCTTTAGAACTACATATATTCCACACAAAACTCTAAAACGCTACACAAAACTCTCCACACAAAGCTCTCAACACAAAACCCTCTACACAAAACTCTGCACACAAAACTCTCCACACAAAACTCTCTATGTAAAAGTCTCCAAAATTTGTGGAGACATTTCACAAATTTTGATTTATCTATAAAACTTGACGAGAGAGAAAACAAAGTGCTAGCGGATCGGCGGCGTCGGGCCTGCGATTAGAAATTTGTGGGCGGCGGTATAATTCGGTAAAAAATATCTATCCGAAAAGTGCAGAAAAAATATTTTTTATCAACGCAAAAAATCAAACAAAAAATGAAAAAATAATTTATTTCTGCAAAAAATGTTATTTACGCGAACTTTCCACGATAAAAGTACAGACTTTTTTTCCAATTTTGCTCTATTTTTAATGGCAAGTGGTCTGACTGAGCTGAAACTCAGCGACCCAGTCATAACATTTTTTTGTTTTTATGAAACGCGACAAAAATGTTATTTTTTGGTGAGAATCAAACGTGCCCAAACACTTTTTCACTCAAAAAGGCTGTGTTTGGAAAAAAAATTTATGAAAAAAGTTCATTTTTTCCAAAGTTCATGTCATAACTTTTAGATAATTTTTTTCAAAATGATCTAAAAACACTTCCAACTTTTTTTCCATGGAGGATACCTTATTTGCTAAAGGGGCAGGCGTAAGTCAAATATTCGAATTTTGAATGAGCATTTTACGTTTTCAAGTATCGGTGGGGGGAGTGTACAAAATGCTTTGTAACAAAAATTTATTAGAATTAATTACCACGTGTAGTTTACGGTTATAATAAATAATATTATGTAATAGATAAAACGGTAATAATAATAATAAATAATAATATGTAGTTACATCCAAATATATACACACACCATTCATTCATTTCTTCTTCACCAAAAAATGAACTAATTATTTCTTCGTGGTCACCATTTGGAGCATTTCCAACTTTTTGCCGCCCGCCGCTATGGCTTTCTCCTTCATCGCCGTCTTAAACAAAATGCGATATCAATTCTTTCAAAAGCCCAAAAAAATAGAGTAGTCTTAGAGCAAATTTTTGTTTGAAAAAAAAACTTAAAATATTTTTAATAATGTGATCGTTTCATGTAATGTACGCATAAAGGTGACTAACCACAGGGAGGGTAGCATTCTTTTTACAATCTTTGGGGGTTAAAAAAACCCGACCGATATATTTACCCCTGATCATATCGATTTTTATATCAATTTTATATTTTTCTAATATCTGGGATTTCGAAGAAGAAAATCATTGCAATTTTTTTGAATGTACGGGGGGGGGAGGCAATACACAAAAATTTCCATTTTACCTCCAATTTATTTAATAATCGCAAATATTTTCCAAATGCTTCCCCTGCCCCCTAAATCCGCCACGGCCTCTCTCTCTCTCTCGTTCATAATAATAATAATAATTACACCAAAAATAAATAGATAACAGAAGTCATAAAAAGAAAACATTTTACCTGAACTTTCTTTTTGAGAATCGATTGGGCAATCAGCGTGCCGGACTCGAGCTTCGTCGGCGGGTTATTATTCTCGTCTGGAAAAACGACAACTATGTATTTATTTTATACATATTTTGGTAATATGTATTATTTTTATTAATGCTCAAAAAATTTACTTTTATGAAAATTCCTCAAACAAAAGATTTAGCAAATAATGTGAAATTTAGTCTTAAAAAATTCGGAAAATAAAATTTTCATACATAACCAAGAGAGACGCGTAACTCTTTTCTTATTTTTACATTTCCAGGGAGGAACAGGCCGGTGATCAGCGCTAATTCCCCCTGCCCCCTGAACCCTGAAACACCAAATTTTTTGCCTACCCAACGCGGCGGCCTTCTCGCTTTGCTCTAGGACGCGTTGGAGTTCCTCGATCTTCTGGTTGTCCTTCGACTCTTTCGCGTCGCGAATAATTTGGCGCCAACTCGAAAAGCCCAAAAACGCCAACGCCGACGTCACCATGTTGATGACCATGTCGATCTGAAGAATAAAAATTCATACCATCAAAAATATCTCTAAAATAATTTCAAAAAATTCGTAGCAATTTTCCAATAACAAACTCGGCTATACAT
Organism: Deladenus siricidicola; assembly: GCA_009724625.1. Lineage (NCBI taxonomy): Eukaryota > Metazoa > Nematoda > Chromadorea > Rhabditida > Sphaerulariidae > Deladenus > Deladenus siricidicola. The sequence goes on along the minus strand of SAUE01003091.1, from coordinate 58,877 downwards.
AGTGATAATTATTGGACCGATTACCGTCATAACAAATCTTTAAAAAACACCAAAACAGATTTAAAAATGCCAAGAATATAAAATTAATTCAGTACAAATAATTTAAAAAAAATCCGCAATTTATTACTGCACAAATATTACAAATAGAGAGAAGAAACGAACCTGGCCGACGCCCGGAATGCATTTGATGAAGACGAGAAGTAGGTAGAGAAGATATAGGCATAATCCCGTAAAAAACGAAAACAACCCCAACGCCAGGCCGGGTATTAATAGCAGCGGAAATAGCAAAATACACTAAAAACAAATAAGCATTAAATAATCTTCGTGAAAAAAACTTTCCTTAAAAATAAAAGCAAAAATAATTAATTCCGACAAAAAATTGAAGTTTTCACAAGTCAACATAGAAAATTTTTTCTTACGTATGGTAAATCGCGTTGGGGGTATAACGACCCCCACCCTCCCCCCAACACGTGTTGAAGCTTGGGACTCAGAGTTTGACTTAGACTTTAATACGTGTTGGGGGGTGGTTATACCCACCCCCACCCCCACTGAAAATGCTAAAACTGCACAAAAAACAAATAAATCGATTAAAAAACTTTACGAAATTTGAATTCCCCGTGTCAAAACCATAAAAAAAATTGGGGCCCGATAATACGCAAGAACCTGAAATTCTACCGCACCACCTCACTAAAACCGTTACAAATTCGTTGTGAAAAACAAATTTCACAAACAAACCATCCAAACAAATCCCTGCGGTGCCTTCCCGTCATCGGCGGCGAGTGTTTTTCGTAGTCTTCGCAGGACCACCACCGGAAAGGCGAATCCCGTAAAGATTGGCAGCACGAACTAAAATCTTTACCGTCATTATTATTGCATTTTAAATTATTTTTTCCCACTTAAAGTATACATATTTCTTTTACAATAAAAAATTTTAAAAATAAAATATTTTCGAAATAACCAATTTTCAGTAAAACTTAAAATAAAAAAAGCAAATTTTAGAGAGAGAAATGTTGTAAGAGAAAGCAGCGTACGGTAAACGCCAAAAAGACGAACGGCGAAATGAAGAAGAGCACACATCCGTTGGTGATGAGCAGGAAGCGAAGCAAGTAGGTCGCCTTCCACACGTCATCCCACGCCACCTTGCACATACCCTCTAAAATGGAATACGGAATGGAATGGATTCCGTTCACACAAAAAAACCAAAAAAAAACATTTTCTATAGAAAATTTCAAACACCAGTGTTATGGCCACATACACATAAGCTTAGAGGAGTGGGTTCGTAACAAAAATCTTTCATTCTTCCTATGAAATAAATAAATTTTAGTCGATCCCCTCATAAAAACTTACTAGCTATATGTTTCCTTTGGCAGATTTCACCTAACTTTGATAAGACTGAAAATTAACGCTGTGGCTAAAATTGATTAGTCACACAAAAACAGCAAAAAAAACTTATAGGACGATAAATTCAAACAGCTCCCCGGCCATAAAAAAGTCGGATTCGACATTTTTCTTTGAAAATTGTTTTTTGTATTGGAAAAAAAATCACATAAAAGACGCGGTTAATCGATCATTCCCGCTCATTTTTCATTAATCAAACCGACAATTATTGAGAAAAAATTGAATTTTATAGAGGAAAAATTGCCAAAAAAGGTATAAAAATTACGCGCAAAATGCTGCCAAGAAGGCGAGGGAAGGCCGCACTCAAAGCAGAACCACGTATTACACCGCAGATTCGGGCAGCGCACAAAGTTGCAGCCCGTCTGGCGCGCAAACACATTCTGCAACGAAAATAAGAAATTTAAGAAAATAAGCAAAAGCGAAAAAATAATGATTAATAAATGATGGCACAATGAATCGAAACTATCTGAAATGTATTGCCTTTTTTTTTGAAATTTCTTCGTCCTCTGACACACAAAATTACAAATTTAAAAAATTCATCAAAAAAAGCAAAAAATAAAGAAATTTTTCTTTAGAAAGTGATTAAAAAAGCACAAATAATAAAATAAGTAATTAAACACCCTGCACTGAGGGCATTGGCGAGCGAAGCGGTCGCCGCCCAGCGCGTAGAAAATCACGTCCTTGTCGTGCTTGTAGAGCAGGTACTGGCGCTCCGCCGGCGGCATCACCGCGTTCAGCTCCTCGTTCTCGGCGTCCTGCAGCAGCTGGCGCACGTCATTCTCGTGAATGCGCTCCGCGCACTCATTCTCCACGCACTTTATTCGTGCCTTTCCGCTTCGTATCCAATGCTAAACAGTGGGGTGAAATAAGTAAAAAGTGGGGAAACATGTTTTTGCTGTTCGTAGAAAAGTGATTAATTCGTTTGACTGGCCAAAAAAAAAACACCGAAACGGTGGAAAAGAAAGGGCTAAATTTTATAATAAGTCATGATTCCATTAATGGGGCAATTTTTCAAATTTCGGCGCTTTCCTCCGTTCCCCCCCCCTGACTTTACAAGTCAATAATTCTCGAATGCTTTCTGTGAAATCATCACCATTTTAAGCTCTAAAACCATTTATAGTTACTTATTTTAGTGATTTTTTGGAGACAATAACAGAAAATGGGCGACTCCCAAATGAACGTTTTCGTTGAGACCTGAAGACGGTGGCGGGGGAACCGAACCAGTACGGCAAACTAACGAGAGCCCCCCCCCCCCCCCCCAATGAAGGAAACAACAACTCAGCCACCACCCACCGTCAAGTGCGCAATGGCGCACGCTAGGCAAGTGACGTGCTGGCACTGCCGGAGTTTCAGCTGCGTCGGCGCCACGCCTCCGCAGCGACAGCAGCGCACGCCGCCTTTCGCTTTGCCGCCTCTGCCTGTCGTCGACTCGTCCGAGCGCGCCACATCGCCCATCATTTTGTCTGCTTTGAATGCCTTATTTTTTAATCACACACACACACAGCTCACCCTATATGTATGTACACAACTCGCCGGCCCGATCGAAGCTAACAAAATGAACGCCTTCGCGTTCGAATCGCGTAAAATCGCGTACAGTTGTCGGTGTTATTCCCGCCGAGATTTTTTTTCATCTTCCGTTTGTTTTACTCATTTGTGTCAGTTCCTGCTCTGTTGGTGGTTGGCAATGCTCTGAAGCATATTTGAAGCACCCCTCCCCCCATTGGGGAGTTGGGGAGTGGGTTGCTCATTTTTACGTAGAAAATTGTTAAATGTATGATTGGCAATGTTCTAAAGTCTCTATTTTTGGTAAAAAAGCGGGGATTTTTGAATTTTTCTTAGAGGAATGTTCGAAATAAATTAAATTCAAAAAATCGCCGCTTTAAATTGACTGAAAATTGAATTTTTGAAGAAAGTTTGCCAACAGATTTTCGGGTTTTCATATCCCTTGCGAGGGCCATACTTCTCAGACTCCTTTCCAACAATCCCCCCCCCCAATTGGGGTGCTTTGTCGTGTTTAAAAATGCAAAGAATACTGGGAGTAATTAAATAATTTGGTTACCACACCACTCTATGGGAGTGCCGAAAAAACCTATTTCGAGTGTAATTACGTAAGTGCGCGACAATTTCACATTTTGGGTATGGAGTTTGTAAGCCTTCAACAAACTCCCCCTCAAACATTCGGTACACGCAGCGCGGAAATTTCATTGTAAAAAAATTTGATGAACTTTTGGGTTGAAAAGCGGAAAGCGGGCGATAGGGGGTTAAAAATAAAACTATCCGAATTCATATAACTTTTTTATAGGTTTGTCTGCATGCTTTGAGAAGAGGATGTTTATAAAAGAGGTGAGTTCCTTATGCGTAGATATGCTTTTGCTTTAATTTTTTAATAAATAATTGGGCTAAATTGGCGAATGTGGATGAGACTATGACCGTTTTACACATTTCATTCTAATTCCGATGATACATAGGTATAATCCATATATCTAATCAATATTTTCGGAAACGTAAATAAAGGTTGATTTTCCACTTCGCAAAAGTCAGAAAACCACGGGGCCCAGGGGATCTTTGCGGAGTGGAAAAACAACATGTTTTACGCCTGCGAAAAAAATATATCCGAAATCTTTGCGTTACCCGCTTTTGAATGATGTACGAAATGTGTGTGGTTCCACACATTCGTCAGCCCAATTATTGTTACAGTAATATAGTGTTTCCTTTAGATAGTGTTTTTAGATAATGTTTCCTTTAGATTAACATAACCGGCTTTCGCAGCTATCGTGAGCTAACCACCGTCAACGACTTCTCCCAGAAACACAACGTCGTCGTCGGGCGAAATGGGAGCGGGAAGAGCAATTTCTTCTACGCCATTCAATTCGTGTTGAGCAACGAATACAGTCACTTGCGGCAGGAACAGCGCCATAACATCCTCCACGAGGGCACCGGCAATCGCGCCACGGTGGCGAGGGTGGAGATTGTGTTCGACAACGCCGACCACCGTATTCCCAGCGAGGCGGCCGAAGTTCGCATCGTTCGTCAAGTGGGCGAGAAAAAGGATCAATATTTCATTGACGCCAAACTCGTCACCCGAACGGACGTATGCCTTTTTTGGGCATTCTTTTTTCGCTAAACGTGGAAAATATGGACTTTCGGTGGTGAAAATGTGTATATTTTCTGAATCCTCTCGACGAGACCTTTCGAATGATACCATCCGCGTTGCTAAATTCGACGGGCATTATTCTGTAGTCTTACCGGATTTTTTGTTACAAAAAGTGAAGAAAATGGTCTTTTTAGCTAAGATTTAGCTCAAATACACGTGTATGCGGGACATTTGAAAGGTAGAAGAAGAAAGGGCAAAAAGGGTTTAAGCACCGAAAAATCGTAAAAGACAGCTCACTTCATTGCAAATATTCGCTTTGTTTTTCGATATTATTATTAATTAATTTTTCAATAAATAATTTTAGCTTTTTTAGGTTGTAAATTTAATGGAGTCTGTGGGCTTTTCGAAATCCAATCCCTACTACATTGTGAAGCAGGGAAAAATTGCGGAATTGGCCACCGCCGCCGATGCCCATCGTCTGCAGTTGATTCGAGAGGTAAATTTTTTTCGGAATTTTTTTTTCAAATAACATATAGAGCATGCATGGCTGGGGCATACTTCCGAATTTCGGCCATCATTTTTTTTGAGCCTCGTAAGTTCGAATTTTTCGTTATTTTTTTGGCTGATCGAAGAAGGAATTCGGAAGTTTTTCCAAAAAAATTCAGAAATGTTTTTACTCCAATCTTTTTCCCATGAAATATTTCATTTTGAAAAATTATTAAAAATTCCGTTTTTGAGCCTCAAAATTTCAATTTTTTTACTAGCGTCATTCTGAATTTTTCAATTCCGAATTTTTCGCTATTTTGAGCCGGAATTCAGAAGTTTTTTTTCAAAAAGTTAAGTCATTTTCGAAAAGTTGTTGTTTTTAAACAACTTTAAAATACTTTAAAATGTCTGTGTGTCTCTTATAAATTGTGTAAAAACAAAAAAATAATAATTTTTTTGTAATTCCGGTTGTTTTTGGGTCCTCAGAATTCCGAATACAGTTTAACATTCCGAATTTCGAACATTTTTACTTTCGCCCACCCCTGCATACAGTGTAACAGCATCAACGAAAATTCTTTCAGGTGGCCGGAACACGCGTTTTCGACGAGAAAAAGGAGGAAAGTCTGAAAATTTTGGCGGACACTCAGAGCAAAATCGAGCGGAGCGCCTCGTTGCTGAGATTTATAGAGAATCGTCTGCAAAAGTTGGAGGAAGAGAAGGAGGACCTCAAGGAATACCAGAAATGGGACAAAATGAGACGGTTCGTCATTTTTGTGCTGTGTTCAGATTGTGTTCTAATTTTTTGAGAGTTTTTTTTAGTAGGGAAATTGGGGAAATTTGAAAAATTTTATTGTAAAATATGGGCGATTTTTCCTATGGGAAATTGGAAAAATTTAACGTGAATTTCGACTGGAAAATTCCTGGAAGAATAACTAAGGAGGGGATGAAAATTTTTGGGATTTTTCCTGAGCTTTTGCGGAATGGTCGTGCGGCTGCATGGGGGGGGAAGATTCTATAGGGAATGATTTACTATTTGCTCCCCCTTGATAGAGATTCAAATTATCCGGAGGAATCGAGAATAAAAAAATCCCCGCAAATCCGTGTTCTTACTCTTTCTACTAATGTTGTTAGTTTATTTATTTTTTTGGAACAATTGGAATTTCAGAAAAAAAAATTAATATTTTTTTTTCAGAAATTAATTGTCTTTTTAATTAAGAAATTATTTCAAAAGAAAAAATTTAATTGAATTTACCCTCCTTTTTTGAATTTTTTTTCGATTTTTTAATTGCGAGTGGTGTTTAGCGCCATTGAATACACCATCTACGATTTGGAGATCAAGGAGGCGCGCGCCAAATGCGACAAATTGGCCGCGCAACGGGAACAAATCACCGCCCAGCAAAATGCGGTAATATTTTTGTTGCAATTATTATTTATTGGCTTTAACTTTTAAGACACTTTTTATGTTTTTTTGTAATTTTCTTGTTCTTCATACGGCTAAAAAGGAAACTTTTATTTTATAAAAACTTATAAATTTTTTTTTAGTTTATTTTATAACGAATTTTATTAAATCTTGCTTAAAAATTTTTTTTATAAAAGTTTGTTTCCGTTTGGCAAAAATTTTCTTTCTTTTAGTTTTTTTAAAGGAAATTTTAAAAAGGGTAAAAAAATTAGATTTTTTTGTGTGCGAACATTTTTGCAATTATTCTTTTCTCTCTCGGAATTTTTGAGATTTTTTCTGTGTCTAGAAATCATACCCGTAGCCAGAAAAAATTTGTAAAAAATTCAAAAATTTTTTTGTCCTTGCCATTTTCACACTAAGTTTTCCGGTTTTTTTGGGGGGGGGGGGCGGCCCCCCTGGCTACGGGCCTGCTAGAAATCTAGCGCTAAAATCTGGCAATATTTGTCGAATAAGAACAAAATTTTTTTAAGTTTTTTGAAAAATTTGGTCAAATTTGCGATTAAATTTTTTCTTTCGATTTTTACGAAATCTTTCGGTTTAAAAGGTTGTTTTGATTTTTTCGAAATGTCTCAAATTCATTTTCAACTGTGGTGTGTGTAGGTGGAGACGGAGTTAATTGCGACGAAGGTGGCTTTGCAAAATGTCGAGGGCGATATCCGCAAGCTGGACACGCAATACAAGGGCAAAAAGGAGGAGCGCAAGACGTTGGCGGACGAACAGACGGAGTGCGTGCAGAAGAAGACCGAGTTGGAGCTGCACATCAAGGACCTGCAGGGTGACGTGGAGCGCGAACGGCTTTTGCGAGTATTTTTTAAATGTTATTTCAATCTTTTTGAGGGCGTAGGATGGTAGCCACTCTCTCATACCGCCCCCACCCCAAGCGTCGCTAGCGGGAACTCTTTCATGGTTTTTCAAATCTTTCAAGCTACTTTTTTTAATGTTTGTTTTTTTGGAAAAAAATTGAGTGTGGTCATTCTTCCCATGGAATAATTGTCAAACTTCCTTCTGCTTTTAATTGGAGGAAATTTTTAATTTGGGAATTTTTGGAAAACTTTTAAGCGTTTGTTGGTGTCAGGAGGAGAAGGAGTTCAGTCCTATTTTTTTATGAACCTGCATTGCCAAAAGGAAAAAGCTTTCGGGAGGAGGGTGGATGAATTTCGTAAATGTGATACATTATTTTCCAGTCGGCGGCCGAAGAAGATTTGGCGCTTCTGCGCGAAGAAATTAAAGCAAAAGAGGAGCAAGTGGCGAAACTGGCGCCGGAGTATGCTCGTCTGATGGAGGAGGAGAGTCAGCTGTGCACGGATATTCGCATCGCCGAGCAGAAGTGCAAGGAGTTGGCCGCCAAACAGGGCCACCGCGAACAATTCCGCAGCGTCGCCGAGCGCGATCGGCATCTGAAGCGCGAAATTAACTTTTTGGACCGTCAGCTGGGCGATAATAAGGATCGTGTTCAAGAAATTCAGCACTCCATGGAGGAAGATGAACAAGAAACTCAAAATCTTCAAAAATTATTACAAGTACTTTTTAATAATTTGTTAAAATATTTTTTTAATTTTGATATGTTTTATAGGAGTTGGAAGTAAATGTGCAGGGAAGTCTCGCAAAAATCGACTCTCTTAGCTGTCAGTCAAGTGAGAAGAAGCAGGAGCTTGACCTGGCCATTGGTTTACAAATGGACAATGCTCGCGAAGAGAAACATGCTCGCGAACAACAATCGGCCATTCAATTTGAGATGGCGCAGGCGGAACAAGACTTGCGACGATTGACGTCGAAGGTTGGCGATTTGTCGATGTCGTTTGATTTGATTATTTGAACTATTTGAAGTGAATTTTTTAGGCCGTGAGGAATGGCATTAACAGCGTCAAGACGGTGTTGTCACAGTTGAAGGAGAAGAATACGTCGGCTGGCAAAAAATTAATAAACGGATATTATGGTAACATTTTAGCGCTATTTTTGAAATAATTTCTTTGATAACCTTTAAAAGATAATAAATTTAAAAAAATTGAATTTAGGTTGTGTTATTGATCTTTTTGAATGTGACAGCAAATATTACAAGGCCGTAGAAGTGACCGCTGAGGGGAGATTATTTTTTCATGTCGTGGAGGATGATCAAGTGGCTACCAGTCTTCTTCAACTTATTAACGAGCAGGATCTTTGGGGTGAAATTAATTTCTACCCTCTCAATCGCGTTAGGGCGAAGGAATTGAGGTCTATCCACGATCCGGTTCGTCTTTTTTAACGTTATTTTGAATATGTGCTTTTTTGCATGGATTTTGATTTGATCTTTTACGATAACGATCTAAAATAACGATCTTTTACGATTCTAAAAAAATCCTAAGTTTGATCCTAAAAAACACATTTTTATCGTGTTTGCCACATTTTTTTACTATTTCTCCTTTTTGAACCACACCCCTTCCCTCCCACCGCGCCAGCCCCTCACTCCGTTAAAGAAAAATTTCATTGCACTACCTCCTCCCTTCCTCTACGCCATCCAATTTCTCAACTTGCGGCATCCCCTCCCAAACGGGGTGTCCGCGAGGGAGGTTGCCGAGCTTATGGTTTGAATTAGGATTTGACCTTTTACGATAATTACAGGATGCGCGTCCGATCCTAAAGGAAATGAGGTATAATGAAAAATTCAATGCAGTATTTTCCTTGATTTTTGCAAATGCGGTTTTTGTGCGCAATTTGGTTGCTGGCTCACGCGTCTCAAAGAACGAACATTTCGATTGCGTAACGCTCGAAGGTTTTTTTTTTGATTATAAAATTTACTTATTTTTGCATTTTTCACAGTTATTGAGATATTTTTGAGTTTCATTTTATAATGGATTTCTACAGATTTTCTACCAAACTTTAATTTTTTTTGAATTTATTTTAACTTTTTTGTATAATTTAATGTAGATTTTTCGACTAGCACTCAATATTTTTTAGGTGATCAAGTAAGTCGAAGGGGTCCCATGACTGGTGGATTTATTGATGTGAAAAATTCAAAGTTGGAAATTGCGAAAACAATTCGTAAACTGAAGGCGGATAATGCGGAATTCGACGTAATTATTTGAATATATATCAGAAACTATTTGGGTGAGGGTGGGCAAGACAAAAAAAAGTCCTCAAATTTTCAAAGCGTCTGATGAATTGGCCAGTTTTGGTCAGCAGAGACAAAATTGAGTATTTTCGACGAGTTCTATATCAGTTCCCAAAAAAAATTTATTTTTTACAAAAAGTGAAAAAAAATTATTTTGGGGCTTCGCCTACCCTGACTACGCCTTTGGTGATGTTCATGTGTCATTATTGTTTGAGAGGGCGATGTAAAACTTTGAATGTTTTGTTTTCTACATTATAATTTTTGGTGGAAGCCTTCTTCTACGCACAGGATTTATAGAAAATTGTTTGAGGATAAAATCGACCGTTTGTCGCAGCTCACAAACGAGTGTACAAGTAACGTGGAGCGAATTCGTTTGGAATTGAGCAAAATCGAAATGGACAGAGCCGGATTTAGTCATGAGCATCGCCTCTTGACAGAACGGGCTCGAAGCGTCTCCGAACAAATAAATCGGCTGTGGATGGACAAGGAACCTAAGGTTATTTTTTCCCAACGTTTGATTCATTTGTAAAGCTCTAATTTTGTTTTGTAAAGTTTTAGAGTGCTCAACTTTTACAATTGCGAAATCGTATTCGCGAAATTGAGGCTAGGAAGCAAACGTTTGTCGATGAGTTGGGAAGTCCTTTGAATTCTCAGATGACTTCCGAAGAGTCTGCTCTGATCAACGTACTTCAGGTATAGTATCTACGTTCATATGTATGGGGCTCTACACATATTATTATTATTGTGGCGACTATTTTGTTGAAATTCGTCGATTTTTTGTGTTTTTTATGTTTATTTTTTAATATGGTAGTTTTTTAACGTGTGTTTTAGGATGAAATTTGCGAAATGAAAAATCGTCTCGAGAAAGTTAGCCGTCAGAGAACCATTGTCGAAAATGACAAATCGAGTTTGGAGAATCAGCTACAATCCAATTTGTTGAGGAAGCGTGAAAATCTTACGGCGGTAAGCTTTTTTAGCCGAAATTTTTTGCCACTTGTATTAGGGTATAGTTTTGGATATGATCTATGTAAATATTATCATATATTTGTTAATGAACATCGAAACAGTTAACTTATTTTAGTTTTTATAATTAATTTTGTGTGCCATATGAAAAAATCGTCTCGAGAAAGTTATAAATTTTCCATACCAATCTAAAAATAAGCACTTATTTAAAGTTTCTGTAGTCAATTTCAGAAAATACAAGATATCGCTGTGGAGGAGAAACGCCATACATTGTCGTCTGAGCTGTCTGAAGTGAAAGTCATTAACGAACGCCTTCAAAAGACCATGCAGTCTCTAGCGGGTATGGTTTTTAGTTACGAAAGGAATATGAGTTTGAATTGAAATTAGAGCTTTTCAGATTTGGACGAGAGCTTGGCGGACTACGAGAAGGAGAAAGAAGCGTTAACTCTTCAGCTTGAAACTCATCAGGTTTTTTTATGTTTAAAAAATCAATGTTGTTACGGTGAATTTTTAGGAAGAAAAAAGCAGACTGAACGCGCATATTGACGAATTTGCGAAGATCGCCGATGTTTTCTGCACCAAGATTTCGTCTATTCAAGCGAAGCGCGAAGAAAGTCTTCGAAAGGTTTCTTTTCTTAATTTATTACTAGCACTTATAATTTGGGGGGGGGGGTAAGCACCCGGGCTACCCCGTAACATATGCAGATTTTTTAAAAGAAATTTTAAGACTTTAAAAAAGAATGAGCTTGTCGACGGCTTTTCAAATATGAGCAAATAGAAATATGAGCTGTTATAGAATTAAATTTTTGGCGGCTTTTCTCTTCCGTGGGAAATTTTTGGGCCAGCCTAACCAGACTGTTCTTGTTTTGATTTTTCAGCTTAATTTTTTTCTCAAGCTAAATAAATCTGTGCTTGTCAATCTGTCAACAAAAGGCGAATTTTCAGATCCGTGACACGGGTTCTTTACCGACGGATGCGCTGGGCAAGTATCAAACCTATACCCCAAAGAAATTGGGCAAAAAATTGACGGAGTGCATGAACGAGTTGAAGAAGTACGAAAATGTTAATACGAAAGCTCTCGACCAATATGTTCGCGCCTCGGCTCAAAGAGAGGAACTTTCGAAACGTGTGGAGGAGCTCGCCCGGAATGAAGCGGTGAGTTTAGTTATTATTTCAAGTGTTTAATGCATAATTGGGAGGGGGTGGGTGGCGGAGAAAAACGAAGCTTTTCATATTTTTGATGATCTGTTTATATAAGAAATTTTATTTTTTAATATATTTTCTTGAATTTTGATGTAAGAAACTTGTGAGTTGAGTGTTTTACAGTTTAATCTATTCTTACCTTTTTTTCTATTTATTTTAGGCGATTAAAGATTTGTTGGAAGTGTTGGAGAATCGACGATTCGAAACACTCGAGCTGACGTTCAAGCAGGTTGCCAAAAATTTCCAAGACGTTTTCAAAAAACTCGTCCCATGCGGATCGGCGAATTTGGTGATGAAGACTTCCGATCTTCCGAGGGTAAAAAATTTATAGGTTGAGCTGAGATAGATTCCCATTTGTTTTTCTCATTTCTAAGCCAAGC
>SAUE01000410.1:78570-92647 GCA_009724625.1 Deladenus siricidicola | reverse complement strand
TTTTTTTTGTTTTCCTCCCCCCACTCATTCCTTCATTCTCCCTTCAAGACACAACGACGTGAACGACGTGAGCACGACGTGAAAATAGCGCAAAATATTGTGTGGCATCGAATCGACCAAATATTAAAAAAAAAATTTTTTTAAGGGCAGAGGCCAAAGCAACAAAAAAAAACTCATCTCTCTTGCCCTTTCTCTCTTTCTTCCTCTTTCTCTGTCTCTCATTCTAGCCCACGTGTCAGCCAGACAGAAATTATAAAAAAAAAAATTTTTTTCAGAAAATTTTGTCTGAATTTTTTTAATTCGAAGAGAAAAAATTATTTAAAAAATTATTTCTCTTTCTAAATATTTTGCATTTTCTCTTTGGTTAAAGAGCTAAATTTACCCACAAACTTCATTAATGATCATCCCATCATTTATGCACTTTATGAACTTTTCACATCATTATTGGACTTATAGCGCTCAATGTCTTTATCTCTGTCTGTATTTCTAGCTATGTATCTGTCGTCTTTGTCTCTACCTCTACATATTGTTGTCTTTATCTCTGTCTCTATCTCTATCTCAGTCTTCGTCTTTGTTTTTGTCCCTAACTTTATACCTGTCTCTGCCTTTGTGTCTATCGTTGTCTCATTCTCTGTCTCTATTAATGTCTGTGACGTTGCCTATTTCTTTTTTGTCTCTATCTCTGTCTGTGTATTTGTCTCTATCTCTGTCTCTGTCTGTATTTGTATTTGTCTTTGTTTATCTCTGATTTTGTCTATGTCTCTACTTCTCTTCCGATTTCGAGAATGTTCATTTCAAGGAAATGAACACTTTTCAATTAAGTCCAAAGGCGAAATTATTGAAGAAAATATACCAACATTTTCGAATAAATATTTTTCACGAAAATGTGTACAATTTGTAATTACGCGCCTACCAAGCGACTGAATTGTGAATAAAGAAATTACGATAACGAAGCAATTACGGTAACGAAGAAATTACGGTAATGATGAAGAAATTACGGTAATGATGAAAGACGAAATTACGGTAAAGATGGAATTACGGTAAAGACGGAATTACGGTAAAGACGGAATTACGGTAAAGACGAAATTACGGTAAAGATGGAATTATGGTAAAGACGGAATTACGGCAAAGACGAAATTACGGTAATGAAGGAATTACGGTAACCAAAATTTACTGAAAAAAATTTCTGAAAAAATTTGAAAAAAAAAGAAATGACTCATTGAACTGAATATTTGAACTGAATAATTGAAATGAAAAAATGAACTGAATATTTGAACTGAAAAATAATTATTGCATTAAAGCGAATGCAATTTGCATTTTCACTTTTATTAATTTTCATTTTTTTGCTTCCGTTCGCTTTCGATTTTATTTTGCGATAACATCGAAAATGTTTTCAGGCGAAATCTTCAAAAAAAATTGCAATTAAGCGCACAAAATGCAAATCAAAACGCAATCTGCAATTCAAAGAAAATCAAAATGCAAATCAAAATACAATTTTGCCAATCAAAACGCAATTATGTAAAGTCAAATCTCAATTGTGCAAAGTTAAAGCGCAATTTTACAAAGTCAAAAAGCAAATGTGCAAACTCAAACTTTAGCGGTGCAAACTCAAACCGCAATGAAAAAACTAAAACCGCAATTTTACAAAGTTCAAACGCAATTGTGCAAGTGTCAAAACGCAATGCGCATTCATTTTGCCAATCAAAACGCAGTGTGTAGTCAAAACGCAATTTTACAAATTCTAACCGCAATAGTACAAACGCAAACCTCAAATCAATGGTGCAAAGTCAAAACGCAATTGTGAAAGTGTTCTAAAAATACATTGAAATGTGTGTCCAAAAGGGCCAAACGCAAAAAATGCTTCACACTACAAAGCTACAAAAATTGTTCCTTTTACGTGAACAACAAACAACCTTTCACTCACCACGTGAACTTTGTCCTAGAGAGCACTTTTACGCAACAAACAAAACCAACAACAACTACAATAACCACCGACAACAACAGAAACAAACAACAGCAACAAACAAAAACAACAACAAGAACAATGATTCTCATTATCGTCAACAACGTCAAAAACAATAACGATAATAACAATAAACAAGTACAAACAACAAAAAACAACAACAAGAACGATAATAACAACAAACAAGAACTAACAACAAACAACAATAACGACAACAACAACCACTTATGTGAGAAATTTTTGCTTTATTTTTTAGTCTTTTTTGCCTCAAAAAATTCAATTTCATTCAATTTCAATGAAAGCTTCTTCACTGAATTTCACAGCAATTGAAAACAATTCATTCAAAGCACAATAACGAAAATACAAAAATGTTACAAAATGTTTCTTTTTTGTCTCAAACAAAAAAAGAAATTCAAAAGAAATTTTTAAAAGTGCAAAATTTTCGAGATATTTTAATTTTTAATAAAATTTCAAAATTTTGTGGAATTAAAGTTTCTGTCACTCATGTTTGTTTTGAAGATTGAATTTTAATTGAATATTGTTCACACATCACTTTTACACGTATATATTATACAATACATACATGCATATGTATAGATGTATATACATATATATCTCGTCGTGGAAAAAATTAGCAATAACAACAAACAACAAACGACATACAACAAAGGCGATAAGAGGCGCTCTTCCGTAAATAGAGAATTGAATTAATTTATTTAAATGTTCATAAATTAATTCAATTATTAAAATTACAATAAATCATCCCGACTCGTTGTGCATATACCGTAACCAATTTATTGTAAACACTGTAATCAATTTGTTGTGGATATCAAAAACAAATACACGACGCACACATAACACATAAAATGCAATAAAATTCATGTGAACGTTTCAAATTCAAATCATACATATTATAGCTGGGCGTGACGCCCTGCGAAAAAGCGCAATTTGGTGCGCCACCCCAAAAATGACCATAAATCACTTTTTTTTATGTAAAATGCGTAAAATGATCATAGAATAGAAATAAGACCATTTTTGAACGGCTTCCAGAAAGTTCATTAATTTAGAAAAAAATTTTCACAAAATGTTGCAATAATCGTTTTGTAGGAAGTGGGGTGGTATATGGGAGAAATTTTTTCAAATTGGCATGAAAACATGCACTTTCCGACCACATAGGCATAGATTTTTGAACGGAAGAAGCTCTTTTCACTCCCAGGGCCACTTTTACTACCCCTAACCCCTTCGCCCCCCCCCACACACACAAATCGAAAGAAGAAATTTGTCGAAATTTAAAAATTTGACAATTTTTTTTTAATTCTCTTAAAAAATTTCTTTTGAAAAATTTTTCGTGATTTTGACAGGTATTTTGATAAAAATGTCAGATTTTGACGCTAGATTCTTTTTTAAAGTGCACATTTTTGAGTTAATTTTGACTAAATTTCTTCAAAAAATTTCTTATGGATGTGGATGAGTTTGAATTGAATTTTTTGAACAAAATTTTTGAAATTTTCGAAGAAATGGCTAATTTTTGAAAAATCGAAGTTCGTTAATCCAAAGTCGAAAATTTTTATGCCTGTGCTGGCAAAAAAATGCTTAAATGTAGAGCATTTAAAAAATGCCTTCACACAAAGTGCATGCAACCATCCGCATACCGTATTATACGCATACAATGCAAACATTCGCAAACATTTTCGGATTTCCCCAAAAATGGTCCAAAAAGAGTTTTGCCGCCAACCCAACCCAACCAAATCAAATCAAACCAAACCAAACCAAACCAAACTAAACCAAATCAAATCAAATCAAACTAAACCCAACCCAACCCAACCCAACCAAACCAAACCCAACCAAACCAAACCCAACCCAACCCAACCCAACCCAACCAAACCAACCCAACCAAATCAAACCAAATCAAACCAAATCAAACCAAATCAACCCAACCAAAAACCAACCAAATCAAAATGAAGCAGATTGTTGTTTTTGTTTTGGGGATTCGAAATTTGCATTCTTTTTTCCTTCACGCGGAAATGTGCGCAAAAAATAATTAAAAGTTTTGGCAGGTTTTTGGACGAGCGTTTGTGAAAAGCATTGAAGGGCATTTTTCCATCTTTGTTTCTTACTTCATTTTGTCGGCTCATTTTGTCACTTTATTATGTTCGTATGCGTCGACTACGGTAGCCGATTGAAATTTGAACAGAAATTTTTTCAAGAAGTTCATTCAAATGAAATTTATTTCAACTTTTCAAATTCAAGTCTCACCAGTTTAAGTTAATTTGAAAAAAATTTGTTTTGAATTTTTTATTTTAAAATCTTCGTATTCTTTTCGTACGCAGGTTTTTTTCGTTCGTACGCTCGTTTCGTTTTTTCGTACGCAGGAAGGAGGCAAATTGTCTTTGTGGTAGGCACCAGTGATTCGAAAAAGTTCATGAACAGAACTTTTTTCACGAAAAAATGAACTTTTTTCATGAACCGAAAAAGTTCTTGTCAACATGAACTTTTTTCCGGCTCATCTTATAAGTTCATGTAAACGCGAACTTTTTTCATGTTTCGAAAAAAAGTTCGCGATTTTCATTTTTCCAAAAATAGCATTTTTTCATGAAAAAATGAGGGCCCGCGCCTGGTCAGAACAATAGGTAAAAAAAAAGTGAGGAACAAATCAAAAAACGCTTCCTTTTATGCGCACATTTTTTCAAATCGAATTTGAAGTGGAGTGGGCGTGGCTTATGGCTTAAATAAAAGGAAGTGTTTTTTCATCTTTTCCTCACTTTTACCTATTGTTCTGACCAGGCGCGGGTCCTAATTTTTTCCTGAAAGAATTATTCATGGAAAAATTATAAAAAGTTCTCGTGTCTTCGAAAACTTTTTTTTCGAAACATGAAAAAAGTTCATAACAATAGGTAAAAAAGTGAGGAACAAATCAAAAAACGCTTCCTTTTATGCGCGCATTTTTTCAAATCAAATTTGAAGTGGAGTGTGCGTGGCTTAGGCTTATATATATATGTTAAACTGGAAATATGAACCGAAAAAAGTTCGCTTTAACATGAACGTTTGGTTCATGAACCGCGTTCACGACGTGAATTTTTTTCATGAACTTTTTCCAATCACTGTTAGGCACATATTTGAAAAAGCGAAATGTTCAGTGGTTTCGGTTTTGTTTTAAAGAATTTAAACTTTTCACCTTTCAAATATTGATTTTTATTCATTTCGTCTCAAAACACAATTTTCAATTCTTTGATTTTTCGAACTACAAAAAACCAAAAATAATTATGACAAATGACTGTAATGAAAAACCTTTTTGTACAGTGATTTTTGCTTCAATTTTTTATGCAAGAAATAAATAAAAACTTTTTCAAAATTTTATCATTTTTTCTTGACTAATCGTTATTATGGTATTCTTACGCGTGCATACACATACATATGTATATGTACATGTATTTTTTGGCCACACTTCGCCAACAAAAGGTGTGTAATCTGTGTCGAGAAGAGATCTGTGTGGTTGTGTTTGCTGGGTGGTTGGCTATTGTTTTGTGAGTTTTGTAAAACAATTTAAAAGAAAATATGATTTTGTCTTAAAAATTATGATTTTTAGACGACTGACATACGCATATGAACGTTATGTATATGAACATACATACATACATGTGCGTTATGTATGCGAAAGGTGACTAACATACATATGTACATAATACACATTTGTGTGTTGTGACAAAGTTCTTCAATTCAAAAATTTCAATTGGTTTTCTGAATCTTAATTCTATGAATTTCGACTCGAGCCCCATGTGTAATGTATGTATACGGTGCTTATATATGTAGGCGTGAATGTGTTCTACATATGTACAATTTTTCAAAGCGTCGCCCTAAGCGCGCGAGTATGACGCGTCCAAGGGATTAGTCTTTAACCCAATCTCAGCGAATATGAAATTTCTGACTAAAATTCGGTGTTGGGAGTGTGGTAGTACAATACGGTAGTACAATGTAAGATATATGTACATATACATACATATGTAGATGCGAATCATTATGCCAAAGAATAGAAAAGAAAAGCCGGTTTGAAATTTCACGTTTTTTAGCAATTTTTTAATTGCAAATTGTATCATTTCGCATTATAAAGTATGTATTATAAAGTAATTATAAAGCATATATGCATGATATGTATAATATAGTGTATATTATGTATTAAAAACATTGAAAATTCTAATCAAAAAAAATCACTAAAAATATAAAGTCGAAATCGAAGTCATTCAGTCAGTCAATTTGTTCACAAAACATAAAAACTTTATAGTCAATTTATTTAATGACTAGAAGTTATGCAATGACTAGAAGTTAGTAGAAAGTAAGTAAGTCCAACACAAAGTTCAAACCATTTTGCTGTGATGAAATTTGGTTTGTTTAATTTTTTCAGAAAATATTCCTTTTTAATCAAATCTTCTTCTTTTCTTCCCCTTTTTTCATTTACGCTTTGCTGATTTTTGAAATAATTTGAAAATATTTTCTCGAGTCATTAAAGAAAATTTTTGTCGGAAACACTGTGGACTTTACGATAAAAAGCGAAGTGTCAGTTTAAATAATTCGCTCATTTTTTTGAACCTTTTTTTTGAGGGGGGGGGGGTAATGGGAGTGACGACAGTTCTTTTTTTTTTTGGTTCAGAAAAATGGAATAAATTAATGATCATGGGTTTATCAGGTTTGGTAATATGTATCACGTATTACTAAGTAATGTGTGAAACAACTAGACGGACAAAAACGTGAACAGAAAATGATGAGAGAAAAAAAAGGAAAGAAAAGATGACATGATAAAGAAGTCGATTCACGCTTTTTTGATTTAAAAGCGAGGACGATACTGACAGTGAAAGTAATGGGAGAATTATAGTAAAAAAGAATGATGGTAAAAATAGAAAAGAATGGTAACAAAAAACGAAATGATAGTGGAAATAGAAAAATAGTGAGAGAATGATAGTAAATATACAAAAAGAATGATAGAGAAAATAGTGATAGTAAAATGAAAAGAAATAATAGTGAAACTAGTGAGAGAATGATAGTGAAAATACAAAAGGAATGATAGTGAAATAATGCAGTGAGAGAATGATGGTAAAAATAAAAAAGGAATGATAGTGAAAATAGAAAACAAATGATAGAGAAATAGAGAGCGAATGATAATGACAGTGGAATGAGAGTTAACAATAATGTATGGCAAAAGAGAAAGGCAGTGATAAAAATGACATTATGGTAATGATAATGATAATAATGCCAACACGAAACAAAGAAGTACAGTACGAGTAAAAACGGTTTATAAAAGATGACAAAAAAATTCAAAAAGTTAATTGAAAAACTTGCTACAAGATTATGGAATCTGATGCTATGTACGTAGATTTGGTAGACGCCTTTGCTGCTTCAAATCGAATTAATTGAAAGATCAGCGACAAAACCTGTCAGCGCAAATTGTTTCACAAAACTGTCAATCACGCCGCAATTCACTGTGGTCGATTGTTGCTAGACCATAATATGTCCGTAAATGTCAGCCAGCGAAAGCAGCGGCGGTTTGGCTGTGGCGGTTGTGGCGGCGGCAGTGGTAGTGTGGTGGTGATGGTAATGGTATTGGTGGAGGTAATGTGAACAAAGTTAATCGCTTTCCAATGAACCTTAATCACATTTTGGAATGGTTTCTCGGCCATTCAAAAAACCTAATCATTGATCGCCAATTAGTTTTGCTCAATTAAATATTTGGTTTTTGGCTCATTTAAATTTGAAAATTTTTCGAAAATCTTTTTTTCTTAAATTAAATTTTACACTGTAAATCACAATTTGCACAATTTTTCGCAATTACACAATTTCCAACGTTTTCTTCACAAACATCACCTAACAATACATATTATACATATATGACTACGATAAGTATGTACATATATTTGGATTTGTTTAGAAGAGATTGTTTTTTAAAACAATGTTTCGTGACGAGTAGAGCTGCATCGAGCCTCTAAAATTGGAAACCGAGCCGCCAGAGCCCGAGTAGTAGAGAAATGCCGAGCCCAATTTGAAATTAAAAAAACGAGCCCAAATATGTGAAAACAACCGAGCACCGAGCAATTTTTCAAAAATATATTTTGTAACCATGTTGGGGTTATATTTTTGGTAATAACGCCCACACACGTTTTTATTTTTATTTTTTTGTTTATTAGGTTGGTCCATAAATTTTGCAAAATTTGTGTTTTTTTTGGGTGTTTCAAAATAATTCCCTCTGATGTTCATACATGTCTTTTATTTTTTAAACCATTGACTGTCGGCTAGTTGTAGGAAAATAAGATTTTCGGTGAGTTGTTTGGCGGTGAGTTGTATGTCGGCACGTTGTTGTAGCGAACGTCTGCGAAAAATTGCGATTTAGTAAGCCCCCCACCCAAACATGAGCATAAATCACTTAAAATTGAGCCTAGACCGGAAAGAAGGTCATTTTAAACAGCTTTCAAAAAGTTCATGAATTTAACAGAATTTGTCATTGAAAAAATTGTAAGGTTCTTGTCGGTTATCGGACCCCAAAAAAATTTTTTTGAACTGATTTGTTGTCTTTGTGCAGCTTTGACATTTTCTAGTTGCACGTTTAACTTTATTTTGTTGTTTTTGCACAGTTTTCGTTCTCATAGCCACGAGAATTGCCTACTCGCCTAAGGCTCAGCCTAAGCCTTAGGCTCTACATACCCACGAGACATGCCTACCCACGAGACTTGCCTACAACCTAAGCCTTAGGCTGAGCTTTAGGCGTAAAGGAAATTCTCGTGGCTATGAAAACGAAACTACAACAACAACAAAATCAGCAAGAAATACATACTATTAGATTCGAATTCCCCGTGCCAGAAAACCTAAAAAATCACAAAAAAAATTTTTGGTTCTTATAAAAAAAATTTTATAGGAACCAATCTATGTCAATACTACATATGTATGTTTTCCGTTTTGTTCAAAAAATGAAAATGAACTAATCAATGAAAAAAAAGAAGTTGAACTTTTCATTTTAAATTTTTCGCATTCGCCGATTGAAAAGCTTTCATATTCAGCGATTGGATATATCCGATCTCTTGTAAATCAACTAAAAAAGTAAAATTTATTAAAAATAATTAAATTGGAAGCCGCTGATTCAAATTAATTCACAAGTTCAGAAAACTGGCTTCATTTTGAACTTTTGAACTCTTTCTTTTTTTGATTAACCCGACTGGTGATTTGAACTACTTTTTCAGTCAAGTTCACTTTGTCAGTATATCAGTAGTGTGTTTGAAAAGAACTATATGGAATGCTGCTTTGAACGCAAGCTTTGAACAAATTCGTTTGAATCGACTTAATTTTGGGCTTGAACCTTTTTCAAATTTATTTGACCTTTTGAAAATTTCAAATAAACAAATTCATTTGAATCAAAAACGGCTATGTATACATATGTATATTTGAATGCTGATGGCGGCGACGACCAACTGCCCGGTGGCGAGAAAATTCGCTTTCAGAAAAAGTCTAAAAAAACAACAGCCGCGAACTATGGGTGGCGCGGTGCGGTGTATGGCGGCCGCTTTGTTGGCGCTGCCGGCGCGTTCGTTCGCGCGTCCACGAGGCGCGTCTCCGGAAAATTTCTCGCCACAGTAACTAGCTGCTTTCCTCTATTACTGTGTGTGCCGAGTGAGCAGTTATTGCAAAGTTCCGCGTGATTTCTCAGCGTATGCAGCACGTTGAGAAATCAATGGCCTATTATTCTAAATTAATTTGAAAAATTATACTAAAATTAAAGAAAAGTAAATAAATAACACTAAGCATACGGTATCGTAACAGCTATGAAATACGACATTGTAACAGTTGTTAGATACGGTATCGTAATCACTATTAAATACCGTATTCTAACAGTTATTATATACGGTATCATAACAGCTACATATTAACGGTATCTTAGCAGCTATTAAAACATTTTTAGGCAATTTTACACAAAACAAAAAGGCCGACAAATTTTTGGTCAATTTTTTTGTAGCGGCGGCTACCGTAACCCGCATTCGTATACGTATATATGTATGCAGCACACACACTAAACCATCAACAAATAAAATATTTAATATTTTTTCGGAGGGAATTTAATCCCTTTTAATCCGCGCGCAACAGCGAAGACAGAAAAGAGAGAGAGGGGGAGCAGAAAGATGGAGAGAGAGAGAGAGAGAGAGAGAGAGAAGTGAGAGAAGAATGAGAGAGAAACTACCGTAATCTCCCCAAAGGGAAGCCACACATATGAAAAAATAAATTTTGAAATTATTATTTTTGGTGCTAATTTCGTATGAAATCGTCACACACAGTTACGACAAAAGTTGTCTCGGTGGCTACCGTAACCGCATTTTAAGGAAAATTTTAAATAAATGTCATTTTATTTGTTTATTTTCAATTTTTAATTCGCTACAAACTCTCAAACGTACATATTAAATACGGCACAACACAGTAACGAACTACCGTAGCTTCAAACTCACATCCATATATTCACACGGCAATATCGTATCGATGATGATGATACGACCGATGGTCGTGTACCGTAGTATCGTGTACCGTATTGGGACGAGGACGCTGCAAAAACCGCTCGGCTACAGTACGCGCGCGAAATACCGTATTTCTCATACAAAAATTGGCGTACAGTATGTTTTTGTATCAGATATGCCGGTATTTCGGCTACCGTAGTCGACAGTGTGTGTATGTGTGTATTTGGCAAAGGAAAGTAAGAAAGACAATGCTTTTGCTTTTGCTTTCCTTTCTTCAAAACAAACTTTGCACTTTGCACTAGACGAAGACGAGCAAATTTGCAGCGCAATTTTGCTAATTGTGCATTTTTGCAAACTTCAAAACGACCGAAAAGCGCCCGTGGGCAGGCAGCAAGTAGTAATAAATAAATAAATAGCTGAAAAAACAATTGTAGACAAAATACATTTGTATTTCGCGCCCGAGGCAATACATACATATATGTATGCACATTTTTTATTTTCTTCGCAAAATACATATATGTATATTTTATTGGTTGAATCGGATTCAAAAAAGATTCCCTCTTCCCAGCCAGCCACAGCCCCCCCCCCACTCCCAATTCGTTCCCCCTCCAGCCAGCCCCTCCTTCACAGCCTGCTCCGTACCACCCCCCCCCACCTCTCCCAGTCAGCCCTTTGGCTGGATAAAGCCNGACACGATAAATGTGCAAATTTTTGTTGTTATTGTTGAAATTGTCAAAAATTGGCGGGGCAAAGGTAAGAAAGTGTAGGCTAAGCCTTAGACGATTCTGGGCGATTCTCGAAGTTCTCGAACCTAAACCTTACGCTGATACTGTATTGTGGAAATGGCACGATTCTATCCATAAAAATATCAAATTAGCCTATAAAAGACTAAGCTAAGCTTAGACTTACAAAACGCGTTCAGCAGCCTTGAGCAAGTTTTAGGTCGATTTTTCCCGTTTCTCTGCAATGTTATCGTACGTCAAAAATTCTTTCATATTCGGAATCAGTGGCTAAAATTACCTATGTACTGGGCCCCACATTTTGAAGGCAAAAATCGACAAAAATGGTGAGCACAATTCGAATTGGCAATGCTCGAATTGTCGTCGTCGCGATATTGAAAGCACGCAAATTCACTCCTAAGCTAACGCCTAGGCTAACGCCTACGAGTATGTAACAACAATAACTTAGGTTGACTCACATTTTTGCCCACAAGTAGGGAGCCGATGGATGAATCCCGTTGAAACTTATACAGTGCTGGTCATATATAATATATACGGACACTTGAATTTTTGCAATTTTTTGTACATGTAATTTGTCGTACATGTCCTAGATGTACATAGGTAATTTGTCCCTAGTAAAGTTCACTTATTGCGAGTGAATCTAAGTTATTGTTACGGTTTGAAAGATTCATATTTTGCAAGAGCGGTCGGTCGCCGTGCGTCTGAAAAAAGGTGTCAAAGCCAAATTTTAAACAACGCTTGGTTTATGGTAGGGCCAAAATAAATATAAGTTTCAGTGGGATCCATCCATCGCTTCCCTAATTATGGCCAAAATGTTGCACTCTGTAGCAGGCCTCAGGCCTCCGCATCAGGGTTGGGCGGAATTCCGGCCATTTTTGGCCCCGGAATTCCGAAATTTTGGCTATTCCGAGTGGGAATTCGGAATTTTTTGGACTTGTAAAAAACAATTTTTAAATTTTTAAATGAGTTACCATTTAATATATTTAAATTTCTGTCCATTTGCTTTCATAATTTTTTGGGTGGTTAATTTTCTCGTATTTAAGTTATTTTATCACAAATGCTAGTTATTGTACAAATTTGTTATTTTCAATGTAAAAAATATATATTTGAAATCGCCCAATTATGAAACAAACATGACGGAAATTAGAAAAAATCGAAAATGTTTTTGCTTACATCCGATTCCGAATCCCGAAATGCGGAATTCCGGCCATTTTTGGTTTTGGAATTCCGGATTGAAAATTTTTAATTCCGCCCAACTACATATTACGAGACTCGCACTAAGACTTAGGCTCCTCCCTACTACGAGACTTACCCGATTAAGGCTGAGCCCAAGGCTCACACTCCGTCTAGCCCCCACGAGACTTGCCTACCCGCCTAAGGCTCAACCTAAGCCTAAGAAGATGAGCACAATTCGAATTGTCGCAATATTCAAAGCACAAAAGCAAATTCAACAACAAACTGAATGAATGCAAAATTGCAAAAAATGGAATCGAACGCAAATTGAGCAGATGGCCGCACATATTGCAAATGCCAACAGCGAGTACGGTAGGTCAATTTGCACACGACGGCCATTTGCCAATTGTTTTCTTCCCATTTGACATTTTCATTGGACATTTTCTTTTTTCTCGTTTTTTTTTGCTTTGCGTTGGCAAAAAATTATTTTTTTATTTTTTGCGCAAAATTATTTTTTATTATTTGAAAATAATACAAAAAAAATGTTTTTGCCTCAAACCTTTCGGCAATTTCTTTTGGCTATTTTTTGTTTTATTTTTATTTTTTCAATGTTTTTTCATTTTTTAATATATTTTTGCAACTTTTTCGTTTCATTGACAAACATTAACGCCATATGACCAGCAGTGATGTATGTACATGTGTGTGTGTGTATGTATGTAAAAATGCCTCCGTGACACTAAGGTCGGATAGAAAACGTATTTTTGTCGGATTCAAGAAAAAGTCTCCGCCCATTTTTCAAAATTTTGCATTCATTTAGGATGCAAAAGGATTCAAAAAGTTCATTTGTGGTGCAAAATGGATACAAAAATCCGGATTCAAATGCATCCGGTTGTATACAAATCGAATGTGTTCGGATCTGTGGATGCATTTCGGCTGCAAGTTACAGCACTGCGCAAGACACTTTTTTGAAAATCCTGCCAGAGTCAACATTATTTTGTGCGAAAGTTGGAGGCATCATCCCATCCATCGCTTCCCTAATTAGGGCGAAAAAGTTGCATACAGTAGGCCTCAGTCCTCCGCATACTATTACGAGACTCGCACTAAGACTTAGCCTCCTCCCTACTACGAGAACTTTTTTTTGTGAAAAATGCAAATTTTTAATGCAAAGTGGCGACATTTTGCGATAATTTTTTGTGGTTTTATTCGATTTTGCAAGCGCATTTTGCGACTAATACCGTAATACCGTAATAAATAGTTTATCTCCTCAAAATCAGTGAATAAAATTCAATTTTCGATAATTACAGCAAAAAGAAATTGCAAGAAAATCCACAAAAAATACCCGAAATTGTACAAAAATAAATATGAAAAATTTTTTTTTGAAAATTTACTACTGTGTATACATATCAGGGGTGTGTCGAAAATAAATTTGAGATTTCGAAAATCGAAAATAGAAAATTTCAAAAAATGATTTCCGAAAATCGAAAATCGAAAGAACTTTTTGCCGAAAATCGAAAATTTTAACAAAATTTTTTTTTTGCAAAATTTATAATTTTTCTCAAATTTCTAAGACAAATTTCATAATTTTTTAGACATATATACACGTGGATGTATGTATGTATGTACATGTATTTATTTCCATTCGTTGTGACCAGTGCTGGGACTTGAATCCGTTTTGAATCCGATTGAATCCGGATTCAAACAGCGGATTCAAAAGTTTGAGG
>SAUE01000410.1:20861-34311 GCA_009724625.1 Deladenus siricidicola | reverse complement strand
TTGGATCTTTATACCCGAAACGACCCAAAACATACAGCAAGAACTGTAAAAGCGTATCTCCGCGATCACAACGTTAATATCGTCAATTGGTCAGCTCAATCGTCGGATTTGACACCGATTGAACATCTGTGGGGGCGAAGTAAAAAGGCCATTGAAAGGTCAAAATTCGATAACAAGGATGCGTTGTTTGCTATCGTAAATGAAATTTGAAGTTGTTGCCCGAAGAGCTAATTCAGCGTCTGATCACGTCTCTTCCATGGCGCATGAATCCGTAATTTCGGTCAAAGATTTCGCCACTAAATATTGAATATTTCGTCGATTATGTATTTGATGTCAATGTTTTGTCCGATGGAAAATTTGTGATATTTTAGTTAAATAAATATTATTGCACATTGAAAACTTGTTCGCTTAAACCGATTAACAGGTTTTGTAGCCCACGAAATTCTCTACAAGATGACATAAATCATTTTGGAGTAATTGATTAATATGGTGACCACCCGAAATCGCCCAAAAACAGTTTTATAGGTTCTCAAATACGCTAAAAACGATAGAAACGGCAAAAAAAATCAGCGGAAACGCATTTCTGGATCGCTAGGGTCAGCCACAGTATCAAAAACCACAGGGGGGACCAAGGTATAATTTTCGAGAAAAAAATGAATTTTTTTTGCTTCAAATCATTTCAAAACAACTCAGAATGCATTAAAAGTGAGCTGTTAATCTATGAGACTTGCCTAAGGCTCAGCGTAAGCCTAAAGCTCCGCATAGCTCCGAGACTTGCCTACCCGCCTAAGGCTTAGCCTAAAGCCTAAACCAAAAGCCTAAGTTCAAGCACTAAAAATTATCGTCTCCCGACAAATCGAGAGTCTCCAAAAATTATGCATAAGCAATGCAGGTAGGTTAGCTCTAAAGAGAGCTGTTTGGGTTAAAGGGTTTCCTGACTTGGCTAATAGCCCGCGAAGAGATCGAGCTCGTCTTCGTCGTCTATTTCCAGTTCACCAACTTCTTGTGAAAAGTGTCAAATTTCCGTCACATCTCTTGCATTTGTATTTGCCTTGTCGAGGAATTAAACCCCATTCTTGCAAGTTGTGGAGCAGCACTGCTTTATCAGCGCAAATATCACTCAACCTCACCAGATTCAAAGCCATCACAGCACTTTACAATTTTTGGATAAACCGAATAGAAATAGATAAGGAGTTTTACGGGAATATGGTTACTAACTTTTTTAGGTTTATTTCGCCCGTTTATGGCATGAATGTTATTACNGGGGGGGGCATTGAGGTACAATTCGAGAGAAACTGTCTCAAAACGCTTTAAAATAACTCACGATGATGTAAACTAATCAGAATGTGTGCTTAGCTGTATGCTTAGCCGTATGCATATATGCTTAGCTAGCAAAGAGATCAAAATACCTCAGAGAAGAGTCGATGTAACCTAATACGGACGTGCATTTATGCTTGGCTAGCAAAGAATTAATATACCTCAGAGTAGCGTCAAGAAATAAAGACCCGTGAGACGCAAACCAACCGTTCGGCGCAAGAGCAGCAAGAACAATGACAACGAATGTGCGCAATAAACACGGACAAAACGTCTTTAAGCCAAGAGTACTTTTTGACAAAAAATTGAATCGCCAAGAGAATTTGTGGTAAAAAAATTGATTTGGACACGGAAAACAGTGTAGGAAAAGGTCACATCACATGTTAGCTCTAAACAATTTGAAAAATATTTTGATCTATTCTACCCAATTTATTAAATTTTATTATCTTAAATAATTGTATAGAGGGTCATAAACTTGCTAGCGCGCCCTAATTTTGTTTTCTAAGTATTTTATATAGCATTTAACAACTTTTAAAACCAATCCGGGTACGAAACAGTTAGTAACCATATTCCCGACTTTAGCCCGGGTATGAAACAGTTAGTAACCATATTCCCGACTTTAGCCATAGATAAAATTACTTTATGTCGGTTAAAAACGGAATGCCAAAAAAAATTTTTGAAATGAAACTGGATTTTTTTCCAAAATTATATCTTGGTCCCCCCTGTGGTTTTGGACCTTTTAGATGGCCCCAGCCGGCCGGAAATGCTTTTCCGCTGATTTTTTTGTCGTTTCTATCGGTTTTAGCGTATTTGAGAACCTATAAAACAGTTTTTGGGCGATTTCGGGTGGTCACCATATTAATCAATTTAGCCGGAAACAGAATTACCTCCACAGTTAAATCAGTGTCGACCGCAAATTTGGATGAGCATTTT
Source organism: Deladenus siricidicola (assembly GCA_009724625.1). Taxonomy (NCBI): domain Eukaryota; kingdom Metazoa; phylum Nematoda; class Chromadorea; order Rhabditida; family Sphaerulariidae; genus Deladenus; species Deladenus siricidicola. The sequence goes on along the minus strand of SAUE01000410.1, from coordinate 32,064 downwards.
GCACTTTTATTTCATTTTTTAACGGATTTGGAAAGTGAAATTTTAGCAAGAAAATGTGAAAAAATAAGCTCTTAGCACGAAAATCTGTGTAAAAAAAGTGGGTGTCGAGGTAAACGCGTTCTTTGTGAATGAAATAGAATATTTTGCTGAGATAGAAAACTGTTTGGTAGATAAATGACTTGGATATAAATTGGGCATTTTTTGTCTTAACGCGAAATGCCTTTGTCTGGAAAAGTCCTATGAATGAAAATAATTAAAATTGTTTTTTCATTTTCCTGGTTTTCCTGGAAAATGGATGGTTCTCTCTGAATGAAAAAAGGATGGTTCTCCGGTTTCTAGTAACAAATATGTATATTTGTATTGATTATTTCAAAAACATAGCTTTTCCGATCAAAAAACTTTTTTTTTGCTGTAAAAAGTTAAGTAGTTCTAGGACCGCCTTTCACAAGGCATTATTATGCGACAACTTGTTAATCCGAAAACTTTTGGTCGGCCTACCATCTCACTGGCGCTGTTTGGCTGTGCGAATCGACCCTTTTATCAAATAGCCGTCTTTCCCGACAAGGCTTTGGGCCGAAAATACGAAGGAAATATTATCGAGCAGGTGAGTGAATTGTTGTCGCGATAGGATAAACTGCAGTTTACCACCCCCCAGAATTTCAAAACTTTTTTGATGTTTTCCTACGTAGTTTGATGCGTTGATCACGAATTCGACATTTATTTCCGGCTTAAATTCTAAAAAAGTGCACAAATCGGGTGTCGAAAACCACAGGGGGGGACCAAGGTATAATTAAAAAAAATCAAAAATTTTTTGCTTGAAATCGTTTCAAAACAAATTAGAAAGTTAAAACGAGTTTCTCGTAGGAGCTTAGGTTTTAGGCTGAGCCTTAGGCTTTAGGCTAAGCCTTAGGCGACGTGTTAGCTTGGTCCCCTGTAGTTTTCGATAATTTGACACCCGCTTTGGGCTCTTTTTTGGAATTTCCGCAGGAAATGAATGTCGAATTCGTGATCAGTGCGTCAAACTACGTAGGAAAACATCAAAAAAGTTTTGAAATTCTGGGGGGGGGGTAAAGTGCAGTGACCCCTCGCGTTAATTTTCTGGTGCTTTTATTTCGTTTGTGGACACCTCCAAAATTCGATTTTTCCGAAACGTATGAAATCACCACTTCCATTGATTTTCAGTCTTTCCTTTTTAGCTCGCCAAAATTTTCAGAATATGTTGGCAACTAAATACATAAGCCAGCGAATGAGTTGGACGGCTTTAAATTTGTTGATGATCTTCTAGAAGCGTGTTTTAGGTGTTCACAAACCATGAAAGCTTCTATTTTTCTTACAAAAACAAACTCGAAAAACTTCTAAAAGATTTTTGTCTTGACTACATAGACTTGTTGTGTGTTCAGATCGGTACTTTCGACCCGTTGCCGAACGACCGGAATGAGAAGCTAGTTTCCTTGGACATTCACCGCGTGAAGTACTGGATTGGCGAGAGGAACGCACACGTCACTGTTGCCGCTCTCGAACTCTTGGGTACTTCGTTGGCCCTATTTCCTTACAGTTATTATCGATATCGAAGCGTCTAAACTCGCCTATATTCGCGGTCGAGTTGAACGACCTGTTTGCGTTTATAAATTTCAAAAATGCAAAGGAAATGAGATATTTCAATGAATTTTTCGTTCTCTTATAAACCAAACTTATGTCAAAAATATTTTTGGCCGAAATATAATTTTAAATTTGAGTTCAAAAAATTGAAGCAGCGAAATTACGCGGATAACAATGGCGGCGCCTAGTGCTGTAGCTTGAATGTCGGTTAGGCTTTTGCGCCGCTTAAATGAAATGTCAATTTTTTTTAATTAACGAAATCGAAAAATTTCATTCGAATCGATCGCGAAAGTCAGGGGGAACGAGCGTGAGACAGTTCTATTCTTACGTTAAGAGAGTAATTCAGATTCTAGTGCTTTTGTTAAGGTCTTGCCGGACTTTTGCCTCTTCATCCGAAAACCTTCATTCGCGCACAAAAGAACAGCGCTCTACTCCAACATCTGCACGAAAAGTACAAGCCGAAGGCGGTGACGTCCGCCATCGACGCCGAATCTTCGTCAACGTCTGCGCAATCGCCGTCGTCATCGTCGTCGCAGGACGCCGAAAGTCAGGGCGAGCGCGCCGTCGCCTTTAACTGATTGTTTTCGTGCGCCTCCCCTCAAAATCTTCCTCTTTTTCCTCGCGTAGTTGTTATTGAATTTACGCGTTGTTGTTATTGCTCAATTTAGTGTGTTTTGACTCTTCTTTTTTCTTTTGTTTCCCACTTTTTTGCTGTAAGAAAATCTTTAGTTTCATGTGCATGCGAAATGAATATGAGCGAAAAGTTGTTTCGACTTTTTTCAAATTTTTTCTCCACTTTTTTCATCATATTGTTTGTTGGTGTTGGTGTGCGCTTATCGCGCTCCATCGACTGCCCCCATAAACTCGACTACCTGCGTCCCGCTGCCACCACCACCACCACTGCTGCTGCCGCTGCCGCCAACAGTTCCACAGACCACCACCATTACAATGACTCAAACACAAGCAATACCTCAATCGTCGCGACGCTGCCGCACGAATTCTCTTTTCAAGACTACAACCTCATTCAAAATACGGTTACCTGCTTTTCCGACTTTGAACGCCAATTCCCCGACAACGGCGGCGATGTGGCGTTTTGTGAGGACGGCGATTTGGACGTGGCGTTCTATCCGAATTCCGTCTTTCCCAACGGGACGAATATGTGAGTTTTTGTGTTTGTTTCTCCGGGTTTTCTTTAATTAAAAATGATTGGGGATTTTTTGGGATTTATTGGGGATTTGTAACGTTCTATTTATTGAAGTTCGTATTACATATGTATTGAAAAATACTACAAAAAAATACTGGAATTTCCCATTCATTGCATAATTTTTTTGTTAATGTTGCAAAAATTAATTTGTACAGAGAGGAAAATCACTAGCACACTGACGAAAATTTTTGGGATTTCAAAGTAAATCGGGGTAATGTTTGGATTTTGCTTCCCATCCAATTGACAAAATTCAATGAAAAGTTTCTGGTTACCTCCAGTCCGAAAGTTCTTATAAAAACTTACATTTTCTTACTCGCATTTTTGAAATATTGAAAATTTTCTTAGGCTCCCATACGTTACGCTGAATGTCTCCGTCACGGCGTTCACCGCCCTTCACCACCTCTTCATTCAATTCCGCTGTGTGCACGCGTTGGATTTGGAGGATAAGTACTGTCACGACCACAGCGACCAAATCCGGAATTGGGGTCGCATGATTTGGCCGTGTCGTGCGCTTCAAATTCCCCCGCCGGCCGCCAGCGTCGCTGCTGCCGCCGATAACGCGACGGCCGCCGCCACCTTCGCTGTCTCCGAATTTCCGCTGCGGTTCTCCTACAATTGTTTCAATCTCTTTGGACTCTCGCAGTACGAAGTCAACGTTACGATAGCGCCAAAAATGTGTCGGTCAGTGCTAATTCTTGTCGGTCTAGTTTTTTTAAATTTAACTAATAATGGAAATTTTTTAAGAAACAATTTGACTATTGGGCTTATGTTTTTGAAGTTGAAAGTTTTGAAAAAAAATTAGTTTGGGCGCGATGTCAGGAATATTGCGGATATGGAGTAAATCGTAGGTAAAATAGAATTCCCTAGATTTTGCCCCTCTTATTACCAAAAAATTTTGGTTACCTTCTCTCCACACACACACACACACACACACACACATTAATATAACATATTTTCAATGTTATACACATTCTTAAATCATGGATACACATAGAAAATAGAATTTACAATCTTGTGGAGTTTGTATTTTTTATTGATAATGTTTTTCAGTTCTCGCTTCCTTGTCACCATTCCTAGCCATCGTCAGCTGGATCCGAGAATTCGAGAATTTTTTCACCCGGTTAGTGGGTCATCGTCTTCCAACGATTGGTCGCCATTGATTTTCGTGGATTTGTCGTTGCCGGATGTAAGTTTTTTTTTAATATTTGCACTTTATGCTTACTATTATTATGTTATTTTTGTTTATTTTTTGAAAATTTTGCCTGAATTTTTTTAATATAGTCGACATGATTATTTTTTACGTCCGTGCACGACTTTTGGCATTTTTAAGGTATTTTTAGTCTAAAATTTGCGACTTTTGATTTGTTTGTCTGCAAATTCATTTAAATTTGAAATTCTTCCAAAACAAAATGCCAAACATTCTTCTTAGGACATTTTGGTTCAAATTCAGCTACAAATAAAAATTTTGACCACACAAAAATTTGGTGGTTTATTTGGAAATTTTCAGGGAGTCTGGCTACGTTTTCAGCCAATGACGTGGATAACGCCCCCCAATTTCGTCACCGTAACCGTCTTTCAGCGTGACAGTAGTGGGGCAGGAGGGCCGGTGAGTTTCGTCTTCCGCGAGCGAATTCCCGTCAACGAGAGCGGCTTCAAGTGGGAGAATGTGGCGGCGGGCGAGTACTCGGTGTTCGTGTTCGTTGAGCGCTTCGACTGTCGCCTCTCGTGTCAGGACGAGGCGCGCAATTTTGGCGGCGATTGCAAAATTTGCCCGAATACTTCGCTAAATTTCACTATTACCAGCGACAAATTTTCGCCCTCTTTTCGTCGCTCGTCGGCGATGTTTGGTCTGGCAAAAGTGGTGTCGATTTCTATTCTTGGTTAGTATATTCTTTTCGTAATCGACTAATTTTTAACGCTGCTTTTAATGTTTTTGCATGGGTTCCTTGCGAGTTCGGGACATTTTTTAATGAAAATTTGATCTGGTCAAAATTTTTTATTTTTACTTGGTTGATCACATGGTTCAAAGTTGATTTTTCTTTTTTTTTCTTTTGCGGATTTTTAGCTTTCTGTTTAAAATGAATTTGCATGTACATTTTGAAAACGTTAAAAAAGTTGCAAATTGTCAATGGAAATCGCAAATTAAAATACCATAAGAAATAAAACGCCAAAATATTGTGTCGACATAGCTCGATTTACTTCAAACGAATAAATTTTTTTAATAATTGTTTTAAAAAATGATTGGGGTATACATATTTATTTTTTATATTTTTTCTTTTTAGTTGCCTTAGGGCTGGTAATAATCGCTTTGCTTGTTGTGCTTTTGTATCTGCGAGTATGGCGACCGCATCAGTTGGCGCGTCGTCCCGCGCAGAACGTCGAGTTGAAGGAACGCCCATCGGTGCTGATACTGTACACAGACGACTGCGATGAGCACACTACGGTGGTGACGGCGTTGGCGAATTTGTTGGCGGAAAGCGCTAACGCGAACGTTCTCTTCGATCTATTTTCGCTTCAGGATCCAAGTGATTTTTTTCAGTACTTTTTTTTTAATTTTGAAGCTCTGGTGATTCGATTCATTTTAATTTGCTTTAATGGATTTTTATTTTTATTGCGTATTTTAATAACTTTTAATTTAATTTCGTCAAAGATTTTTTTCAAAGTGTTTTTCAGGCATTCGACCGAGTATTTGGCTGTTAAACGCAATTTCCGAGGCGCAATTTATTTTAATAATTTTCTCGGATTGCTCAAAGCGAGTTCTAAACGGCGAAAAGTTACTGCAGAGGAGGCCTTTCGTCGAACTCTTCGGCTCGGCCATTGGCTACGTGATTGCGGTTTGAGTTTGCATTTTGGACTATTATGTGTTGAGGATCCAAAATGGAAGGTGCTTTTATTTAAAAATATAAATTTTTGTATAAAAAATATTCGTACCTAGGCTTTCAGAAAGGGGGGTGGAGCAACTAAGAACTTTTTATTAAATTTTTGTGAAGATTAAAAAAGTGAGGAACGGTCCAAAAAGTTAATTTTTATCTCCGATTTGCTTAAAAATTCCGAAAAAAATTCCCATTGAGGGCATACCTCGCTTTCCTCCCAATACGCCGGTAACAATAATTAAGCATTCCTCCCTGTCCCTTTAACTAACCACAATTTATTACCTTTCTTGTATGCTATGCACATTTTTTGGCATAAAATGAAAACCGGTAAATAGTACCTGGCTACGGTGGTCCAATGCTTTTAAATTTTAATTTGTTCCACCCCTTTTCCCTTATATGGTTGAGATCGGACTTCTATATGATTGAGATCCCTAATTTGATTTTTTTTTCTTTTATAAATTCAAGAACTTTGTAAATTAAATGGAAGAAATAATTTAGAAAATCAATGAAATAATTCCGGCGCGAGCGACGGATAAGAAGCCGCTTTTCAAAAGTATGAGCGATGAACAATGTAAGTCACTGGTCTCATGTGTTGTTGCCGTTCAAGTTTTCAAATGTCTGCAAATTTTAGCGCAATCCTTGCTACCATATTCGATGTCGAGGCCACCGGCGGAATTGCATCGATTCATCGTGGCTCGCTTCGCCTACTCGCCGGCGTCGGTGATACCCGAGTTCTTTTCGCGCGACCTCTTCGGCCAATTGTGTCTGCCGGCGGACTTGGGCGCGTTGGTCGGCCGTCTGCACGGCGTGCTTTCGTTTGGCCAGACGGCGGCGGAGCGAAATCGCTTTGAGTGTTCGGCGAACACCGACGATTTATCAGCGGCCATTGGCGCGTTCGAGGCGTTCAGCCGCAACAACCCCAACTGGATTGAGGAGCGGTTCGAGAAGGGTGGGGGTGGCTTTTTCTATTCTTAAACGACATTTTTGAATATTTTCTATGCTATATTCGGAATTTTTTACTCGAGTGGAACGTCATGAAATGGTCCCTTTACAACTTTTGGCGTTTTGTTTTTACGATATTTTTGAATTTTTAAGTGAAAATTTTTTGATTTGTTTATCGCAAATTAATTAAATTTTCAAAAAAATGACAACAAATTCTGCTTAGGACTTTTTTATTCACAACTTTGGCCTATTGCGCATATAAAAAAATTTTTTTGATGTATTTTGAATTATAAATTTTAAAATGTCGTTGTATAATTTATTTGTTCTTTAAATTTTTTTATTTTTATTTTTTGCATTTTCAGAGATGGAACGCTCGCTGGAGAGACATCAAAGCGAGGGAAAACGTCTGAATGAGCGTCTGGAGCGGTTGGCGGCGTCCTCCGCGCTCGACACTCTGCCGACCGTTGACGAGCAAATCAAATTGAGCGAAAAGTATGGCCTTAAGGTGTTGCCGCTGGAAGTACATGTGGAGGAGGTGGAGGACGGCGACGAAGTTCGAGTGGATTTAAAGCGCGCCTTGGTAGGCATTGAACACCGTTCTCATGCTATTCTTTTTTATATCTGCAGGCAGTGGCGCATTTGGGAATGGGGGGGCAAACATTTTTTATTAAATTTTTGCGAATGGGGGGGGGAGGGGATATCCAAAAATTTTAATTTTTATCTCTGATTTTAACATTTCTCGATGGAACATGCCCCTCCTCCTCTTCTCCATAATAACCATTTTGCAGGTTATTCCAAGGAAAGATTTTTCATTTTTAGACATTTCTTGAAAGAAAATTGTTCAAGGCTAAAATCGGGCTCCGGCTATGTTGAATTTTGAGATTTTCGTAGTCAATAATTTATGTAAATTATGTGCACAGATTACGTTGAATTGCTTATTTTTCACCGTTTCATTTAGCCTAACCATGACGGAAGTGAAGCAAACATTTCTGACGCGAAAGACGTGCCATCATCACAAAAATTCGAATTAGTTGGAAATTTGGAAGATTTTTGTCCCTCTTCCACATCCTCTTCACTTTCGTTGGTGGATGGATGACGCGGGTGGTTGAATAAATTTTTTATGTTTTTTTGTTTTTTTCTCGTTTTTGCAAGATTTTTTTTGTTATTTGTAATTTTGATTTGTTTGATTTATGGAAGAAAAATGTATACAATAATTATTTATTTTTTTGCGAATATTTGTTGACATTCAATAATTATCGTTGTTTTTGCGTTGTGGGTTTATTTTTTATTTGAAATTTTGCTTTTGTCGCAAGAAGGATGAACGATTCCGCGGAATCCTCTTCCTCCTCACCTCCTCCACCGAGCGAAAGCGATGGCGGCGCGGCAGCCCACAAATGCGCGTTGTGTGGGCGACGATTCGCGAAAGCCGTCAACTATCGTCTTCACGTAAGACGAATGCATTCGAGTAGGTGTATTTGCTGGGCCGTATTTTCGTATTTGTTCAAAAAGTTTTTTAAAATTTGCTATAAATCATATTAAATTAGAAAAATATATAAAGAATAGCATATAATGAAAATATATGGAAAAAAAGTTAGGCATTAATGCGTTTTTGTATTATAAAAAATTGAATAAATAAGTATGCCAACCGCTGGATTGGTTGGCACTGGCTCGAACGAGCACACGCTAACCCAGCGTATATATATATATATATATATATATATATTCCAATTTTATAGCTAATTTAGAATCGCACAAGTGCCCGAGTTGTGAGTCGTGCTTCGACACGCAGCACGAGCTACGCAAACACGCCTCCGTTGAGCATCCAAAACTGCATAAATGTGTCATGTGCGACTACACGAATAAACTAAAATATCAGGTTGGAATTTATTTTCTGAACGATTTAATAATGGAAAACGTTGGTATTTTTCCCTTCAAATATGTTGTAGGGAAAAGGGAGATTTTTCTCTAAAATTTCTGTTTTTTTTGCGTGATGCATTGTAACGGATGTGCGATTAATTTCGCTAAAATATTTTTGATAAAATTTATTTTTTTATTTTTGTGTACTGCGAAAATTAATTTTTAATCTTAAACCAGCGACGCTGTTATTATTAGCTAAATAAGTGGCATTATTAGGTGAAAAGGCATGAGGGTCAAGCCCACGGTGAGCATTCCGTGTCTTGTTCCTATGCGGATTGCTCGCTGCTGATGCCCTATCGTAATCTACGGCGCCATATTCGTGAGGAGCACTCCACGGCGACGCAACCGTCGACCATCGTTCGCCTCTACTCAAATCGAGGTGGCGCACGCGGTGAAAGCGCGCCATCGTCGACGGTCACGCGCCACGAATTGGCGACGCTGAACGAGGAGGTGGCGCGTCGAGGCGAGGCAGAGAAACACTCGCGTGTGATATTGAAAGCGCAAAGAAATTTTGAACAGAAAATGGGTGCGAATCCGAAGAATTTTGTAGGTTTTTTGTCGCCAAAAAACAATCTGTTTTACAGTAATAGTAATTTTCAAGCTTTTCTTTTTAGCCAGAATTAATTTTCCGATATGTGAGAGAATGTGTTTGAGTTTACGAGCAAATTGCGCTGAATTTCGACGCCATCCCCTGTGAACTGGCAAGTCGGCAGCGCTGAGAGCTTGATTAGTACTTCTTGGATCGGAGACGTCTTTGGAATTTTGTAAACTTTTGCATGCAAAAACTTTATAGGCAGTTGAATTTTTTGTGGGATCTTCCTCCCCCCTACCTTCTTCAGCAAACGGGAAAAAATAATGTTGAAGATTTATATTTTTTCTGCGATATTGGCTCGCTTCTTTTAATGGTAGTAAAGAAACCATAGTCTGAATTTTCGATTTCTAGTGATTACCGTTGGTTGTATATATTGTATTCAACTTATTTGAATTTGAAAACATCGTCAAAATTCTCTGCCTGACTCTTTAATCTTTCCCTCCCGCGCTTCTCATAGCTTAGCACTGGCTCATGTTTTTTAGAAGGCTTTGACGTCGGTGGTCACCAACGCAACCTTCAATTGCGAACTCTGTCACGCTCAACGTGACACGCGCGACGCCCTCCGCCGACATATTGCGCGCGTGCACGAGAAACGGTACGTGGAGCGGAAGCGTCCGCGACGGTACACGTGTAGGGAGCCGAATTGTGGCCGGTCGTTTAGGTGTCCTGCGCTTCTCGACGATCATCTTCACATACACAAAAGTATGTGTGTAGTTTGGGATTTTTAGGGGCAGGCATCGCCGAAAAATGCGTAACAAACGCGGTGGTTGGGATTCATACGTGGCCCCGAAATTTTTTACTGAAAATTTTTATTTTTACCTTGATTCATACGTATCCAACACATTTCTCCCTCTCCCCTGATTGATTTCTTTTCTTTTTCCGACTTCAAAAATAATTTTTGTTTATATTTTCCCTTACGTAAATGAAAATCCTTTTGTAAATTTTTTTTGCAAGTATTTGCAATATTTGCAAGTCACTTGCGGTCCTTCGAATTGGAATTTGTTTCCCAATATCTAATTTCTTCGACGACTTGCCCCCATTCAAATCAGAGGGGTATGAATGAAATAGTTAAGTATTTCGGAATCAGTTTAACCGTTGAATTTAAAGCGCACTCTTTAAAGCAACATTTTTCAGGCGAGCATCCATTCGAATGTCTTCGCTGTGACAAAAAGTTTTCCACCAAGGCGGAATATTCGCGGCATTTGCGGCGATATCACGGCACCAGCATCCACACCCTTCGCCATCCCAGACCGCTCGTCGAGCTTGAAGATGATGATGATGACGGCGGCAGCGATGGTGACGTCGGTGAAGATGAGGAAAAGTGAAAAATCGATTCGACCTTTGTGTTTTGTGGGGTGGTTTTAGCTTAAATTCCGTACGGGTTTTGTAGAGAAATGCGCTTCGAATTGGACTTTTTAAAGATTAAAAATGATTTTTCTTTGAAAATATTTAATTTATAAAACAATTTGCCCAAGTGTTTTAAGCTTCTCATTATTTTGGGATATGTGACGTGTATTTTAGTGGATTGACATTGGACATTTTTATGGCTTACTTCTTTGAAGCCCTTTACTATTGAAGTCTTTCTTGATTTTTTTTGTAGCAGAAAAGCAGAACTTTTGTTTTACTTTTTTTTTGTTATTGGTTTTTTCCATCGCATTGGCATTTTGTTTCAAGCGGTCGAGAAGCCTTTGTTGTGATTAATTTTAGAATTGTGTGGCATTCTATAATATAAATTACTGACTTTTGTTCTTTTTTTGAAGTATTACATTTTTTCGAAAACAAAAATTTACTGACTGAAATGAGGGAAAAATTATTTTTATTTTTTGGATAATACAAAAATTTGTTTGTGGAAAAATATTTACAAAAATGGGAGAACCCGTATAAGTTTTTGGATGTGACGACATTGGTGTGTGCTTGATGAATGTCGTCGATTTTTTACGTCTTCTCGCGCATCATGTAAACGAATTCTAAAAAATATATTTTTAATAAAATACAAATTTCCGTTCCAACTACCGTTCCAACATTTTACTACCGTTTCAATATTTATGTAAAAAAAGGTTAAATTGATAATAACCA
>SAUE01000409.1:25189-37433 GCA_009724625.1 Deladenus siricidicola | reverse complement strand
TAATTTCTGAATTTCAGATAACATTTGAATAATTTCTTTTCAATTTCAAACAATGAAAAAATGAAATTCGGAAAAGAAATTATTCAAATGACGTAGCTGATTCCTCGTGTGTGATCTTTTCTTCGAAATTTTCTCAGAAACGTGAGAAATGAGAAAAAAAAATCGTGTTGATACCACAAATGTTTTGATTATTTTATGATTTATACATACATATGTATGTATATGTACATACACTTCCTTTCTTCGTAGTTGATGATTCTTTGCTTATCAAAATGATAGTAATAATAAGTAAAAATATCATTTAATCAGCGTCGTCCATGACTAATACATGTATCAACCTGATAGCAGCGGCAAAAAATTATCACAATACACAAAGGATATGTGTGTTGTGGTGTGTTGTGTGTGTGACGTAGCTGTACTTTTCTTGATATGTATTATTGAGAGAAAATAAGTAAATTTCGACGAAAATTACAATTTTACAAAAAACCAGAAATCAACAAATTTGTTGTTTTTTTTTGGTTTATTTGTTTTGTTTTTGGTTGTTGTTTTCATGTTTTTGTTTGTTTTGTTAGTTTTGCGCAAACTTTGGCATTTTTTTAATTCATGAAATGTTTTTCTTGAACTTAAACTTCACGTTCGAAAATGGAATCACTGATAAAATTTGCCTCAGATTTCATAGAATTTTCAAATCTTACCTAAACGAAAAAAAACAACATATGTATGTACATTACTTTCATTTATTACAATACATATACACATTTAAAAATACATTAAATACATACATACATTACTTTATCGAAAAATACATTACTTTCGTTTTTTTAATTCACTTTCGTTTATTCCAGCATTTTTCTCATTCTCATTTGCAAAATTATCTCATTTGTAGATGATGATAAAAATGCATATCATTTTATTTTACATTGTATATGGATATGGTTAAAAACCTAGTTTTTTTGTATGTTTCCTAAATCCATTTCGTTGACATTTTTTGTGTCGACAGAGGGGAGGGGGTTGAAATTACATTTTTCATTGCCATTTTCCAATTTTCCGATTTTTTGGGCTAAAATTTTCCATTTTCAATTTTCCGAAAATGATCATCCATTTTCAGAAAAAAATTTTTGTGCTAAAAAATATTGCATATTCAATTTTTATACATAGGAATTTTCCGTTTCCAATTTTCCGCTTTTTTGGGTAAAACTTTTCCGAATTTCATTTTTTCATTGTTTGAAATTGAAAAGAAATTATTCAAATGTTATCTGAAATTCAGAAATTATCAGACTAAAAAACTTAAATTTTTCATTTTCCACAAACTCGAAGCGCTGATCAGCGACATTGTTTGTTAGTTGAAAACAAAAACAACAAAAAAAAGTAAAATAACAATTTTGAAAACAACAAAATTATAACAACAATTTTCTGCCAAACAAAACAAAGCGAACGTTCAGCCGAACAAAACAAAGCAAAACCGACGCTACCTACTGTGCTACCGTTCCGTGTGCTCAAATCAATCTCAATCTCACGTCTTTCTCTTTTCTCTCTATCAATAAACAATAATGTGAAAAATATTTTTTTCTATGAAATGAAAATTCAAAAACAAAAATCAACAAAACTATGTATTTTTAGTTCAAAACAAAGCTTTTGTTGTTTTATTTAACTGCGATACAGAGATACAGATACATATGTATGTGTTTTGTTTTGGATTTTGATGTTTTGTTAAAAACAAATTCTCTTTTTTTATTAATTATGTCACCATATGTATTGTATTATATGTACATACATATGTATGTACGTATGTATGTGGCGAATTGGTGTGGCGAGTTTTTGGTTTTGTTTTCGCACATGGAAAGAAATTATCGCAAGAACGCAAGAACGCAATTGCGTGACATTATTATGAAAAAAACAGCCGAGAATTTTTTACATAAGATCATTTCAAGAACACGAGATGATGATGATGATGATGATGGTGGTGGTGGTGGTGGCGGTGATGATCAGCACCATTTTTGTACAGTAAACTCATTCGAACAGTAAACTTGAATTCGAAGATCTCTGTCGCGAACGCAGTTAGTGACAATGAAATGAAAATAGAAAATTTTTAAATCTACGGAATGCCTTTGTAGCACAGTGGTAAAGCTACGGGCCGGTTATTCTTGGTCGCGTAGGTTCGATTCCTCTTGCTCACGGGTTCGATTCCTCTTGCTCACGGGTTCGATTCCTCTTGCTCGCAGGTTCGGTTCCTCTTGCTCGCAGGTTCGCTTCCTCTTGCTCGCAGACTCGCAGGTTTGATTCCTGCCGGGGACGATGCATTTTCCGCTTGTTTTGTGCCGAGTCGTATATGTACATAATTGAAAAATACTGTGTGAGAAAATATTTTACTTAATTGAACGCTAACTTTAGAAAATTGGTATTTTTAAATTATGTTTACAGTTTTTGATTATTACAGAAATATAATAATTGGTGATTATGAAATAAAGCTTTTTCAGCTAATGAATGTTTTTCATAAACTAAATTAAAAATTTTTTCTGTTTTTGAATCAAAAACTTTTTCATTTGCTGTTTTTAAATTTTTTTATTGAAATTCTTTTTTGGTTAATCCTTTTTTTTATTTCTGTCAACATATGTAATAATTTTTAGTGAAAAAAAATTTTTACATTAAATTTTTTGTAGGGGTGGGTGGTGCCTGGCAGACACTTGCGTTCCACGACATTTGCGCCTCAGACACTTGCGCTCCAAACAAAGACACTTGCGCGCCACAACAATTGCGCGTCATAACATTTGCGCCCCCCCCCCACTTGCGCGCTACGACACTTGCGCCCACGAGACTTGTGCCCCAAACATTTACGCCCGAAAAAGACATTTACGCCCGAAAAATATGATGCGCACATGTGGCACGGCGCAAATGTCTGCTAACTAACGCGGGTTGGGCGTATGTGGTTTATTAACCTTTGGACTAATGTGGAAATAAGTAATGTAGTTAGTATATTCACCGATTTTTCGATGCACTGCTCACAAAACTTTAGTGATTTTTTATAGCAATGATTTTTTTAAATATCGTAGTTTTATCTTTATCGGCATCGATCGGGATTAATTGTATTTCTTAAAAGTTTTATGAGCATTATGACTTGTAAAGCTGATATTTTTTAAAATAAACCGTTATCTAATTCTATTTTCCCGGGAGAAGAAAACATGATGAATCATTTATTCATTTCGTGGAAAATATATCGTCCTGATACACTTTACACAAACTTTACGCCGGACATGCATGGATACATACATACATACATACATACATACATACATAGTTCGCTGAATAAATCCATTTTAAATAAATCCATTTTGAATCAAATCTTATCTCGGATATACATACATACAAGCATACATATAGATACATACATACATATATTGTGTATGAATATACATACATATGTTGTGTATTATATATTTTTGTATGTAAACGTTTAAAACACAATAATATACATACATAATAATGTACAAACACATTGCACAATGACATACGTATAAATATACATAATACACATACATATTTGTATGTTTTTGTGTAAACATCATTTATTATTGCGTTTTTCTTAGTATTGTTTTATTATTTTTTCCACTAAATACATTAAAAAATCTTAAAAATGTAACAATTTCATTCTTCTAACCTTTTGACACAAAAACAAGCCCAAAGAACTGTTTGGAATGAAAGAAAAATAAAAAAATATATAATAGCACTCTTACAGGATTTTGCGCTATTTACGCATAAAAAATTGCACTCTTATCACACACACATACACACAGACAACACATTGTGTGTGTGTATGTGCATACTTTTACATACAAAATGTAAAAGAACTTTTACGGATAATGTGCGTTAATGAAAAGTGTTTATTGTATATAATAAACTATTTTTTGATAATGAAACAAAAAAAAGTCGCTAAAAGTGCAACATTCTATTCTGCTAATGTGTGTGTATGTATGTATCTTTTGATATTCATTTCGTTGTTGAAATATTCAGAGGCAAAAACATACTACAAATGCAAAAATAAAGTTTTGAATGAGTAATTTAAAAAATGAATTAAGTTCACGTAATGAATGCGGTTCATTAAAAAAGTTACTGATAATGGAAATCAGAATGAGGAAATAAATTAATAAATATTGTAATGGCTGGGTAGAGAATGAGAGGCAATACGATCTTTTATCGCATGGCAAAAGGACGATGTGAGCTGTAATGCACTAAAAAATGCACTGAAAAAATGCTCGCAATTACGTGTTTTTGCTGTAGGTATTTTCAACTCATTCTGAATGTTTCTTCACTTTAACCTAAGCTATAACGCAATTTTCCAGGAATTTTAAGCCAAATCTCTAAAAATTTTGGTTTTTTCTTTATATTTTACAGCAAAATATCAACACCAAAAAATGTTCAGAAACCAGAATGAGAACATAAACTGAATAAATGCACTGAAAAAAAATTTCCAAGAAACACGAAAAAATAAAATGAATAAAGTGTTTCAACGAAAAAACTTTTTGCGCCATATTGAAAAAAAGTTCAGTGTGCATGAACTTTTTCCAATTCATTGGTGTTGTGTTGTTGTAATATCTATTTATTTGTTGTTTTTTTTTTAAATTTTTCATATGTAAATGGTTTTTTTTGGAATGTATTTCAGTGAAATGTGTAGTAGATGGAGTGCGAATTGAGAAAAAAGTGCAATTAATATTTTTTGAACATTTCAACGAAATAATTGAAATTTTTTATTATTTTTTGGTAAATATGTAAAAAGGAATTTAAAGAAAATTTTATTGAGACAATTCGCAAAACGACCGCAAGTCACTTTTTATTAGATGGCATTTTTGTGCTTTTTTAGATGGCAGTTTTGTTGTTTTGTTGTTGTTTTTTTGCGAGATGAAAGTTTTGAGTTTGGCGAGAAAAACGATCTCGGCAATAACCATATCATTCCACCACCGCCGCCGCGAACAAACCAACTCCATGGAATGGGACTAATTGATAAATGCGGCGATAATAATAATAATAATGATAATTTGATTGATAATGGGCGACATGAGTGACACTAACAACTCGCCACTACTCTTTGTCGACTATCATTATCATTATCATTATCATTTTGTTTTCTTTGAATGGGTGGCGGCTATGTATGGTGGTGAAGCGTGAGAGAACAAAATGGTTGATGATAAATGAGAATGATTTTGTCATATCATATCAACGCTGTAAGCGACGCTTTCGTTGAAAGTGTTTTGATTAATGCATTAATAATGTTTTTTTGACATGATAATAATAAATGCAATCACAATAATAAATGATCCACTAAAAATAAATTTTTTCTTTCTGTTACAGTTTCCTTTTTGGAATAAGAAAGGAAAAGGAAAGAAAAAAACACAGATCGGACAGGAACGAAAAAGATTCTAAAACACAGTTGGGGGAGGGGGGCAGCGATTTTGTTTTGTCGAGAAACTGTTAGGGGAACGGGAAATTGGTTTCGAAACCAATTTTCGTTAGATGATGACTTTCGTGGAAATACGCACACAATTCGCTGACTAAAAAAGAAAAGTTCAAAAAATTACTCATTCTCAGCCTACTGCCAATTTCTGGCTGCCAAATTTGCTCATCGACGACGACGCATCGTACTTTTGCTGATTTTTTACGGTAATATGAATTTTAATTTTTCTTCCTGTCTACAACGTGCTTTCATGACGAAATCTGATACGAAAATAAGTAATGATAGCGTGATAGAACGAACAGGAAAAAAGCTGTACTTTTCAAGATGATACACACACAAAATATATATTGTGAAGGAAAGGAAAGAAAAAGAGAAACACAACTATGTATTTCCGAAAGCAAATAAGCGCGAAGGCAAGAAAATCACCAAAAACAATGAATAAAAGAAAGAAGGAGAAAATATGAAATAATTTCGTCGTTAAACCGGCGGCGAAACGAAACCACAAAATTCGTTGAAAACATTTTTACTCTCCATTTCGTTGATAAAAAATTTCATCATCTTTATCAGCTTTTAACCAACCCGAAAGAAGAAGAAAGAGAAGTCATCGACGAAAAAGATCGGAAATGAGAATGAGAATAAGAAAAGAAAATTGAAAACAACGGTCAAAAAGCGTTTTACATATTCGTTGAAATTGAGTTTTTGTATTTTGTATGTATGATTTATCATCTTTTATCATTTCTCACAATTAGTACACACTATCATTTTACAATTAACACACATGTATACTATTTTCCTTTCCGCTTTTTCTGTTTATGTGTCTGACACTTGCTTTTTTTGTAAATGTATACATATGTACAATATTTACATATTTTGTACATATAGGCATTTTTGTACATGCTTTGCGTATCGGCATTTTGTTAAATGTTTTGTATTTTTATTAGCAGCTGTGTGTAGATTAAAAGAAATACAATTTCGAAAAAAAGTGCAAGCCGGAAATCATTGCGATTTGACATTTTTGCATTGTATTTTCGCATTTTTGCTGCAAAAATTAAAAATACATTGACATTATGTAGGTTTTGTTCATGCATGTCGTGGGTGTTGTGTTGTGTGTGTTTATTTCTTATATTTTACTTTGTTTTATTGTTGTTGTTGCCATTTTCTTGATTTTTATTCGTTGAAATGACACACTTTTATTAAAAAAAATTTTTTTTGTCTCCATTTTCCTACGCTCATTCAATACAAATCTTCATGTATTATTTTGTTTTTTTATGAATTTTGCGTTTGTAATTGGTTAAGTTTTGCTGTGATTTGGTAAATGGTTTTTGTGGTTGATGAGTTTTGTTGTGGCTTTGATAAGTTTTGTTTTGGTTTTAGTAAATTTTATTGTGGCTTTGGTAAGTTTTGTTGTTATTCAAAAATATACCAAGCAACAACCAATAAAGCAAAGGAAGTTTATTTATTGAAATAATAAATAAAATATAAAAATTTAAAAAATGCAAAACAATTTCATTTAATTGCGTCAGCGTTATCAGCGCGCGCATAATTTACATAACGTGACAACGATGATGCAATTTGGGATAGATATGTGTTGTTTGGCATGAGTAATAGCACATAATAAAAAACGAAAAAAAACAAAAAAAAAATAAAAACAAGACAAGACACAGACTCAAAAGGAAATAATCAACGCAAACGACATTGCGTTGTTGTGATGAGCGAAAAAGGAAAAAATTGTAGAAACAACAACATTAGACAATAAAACGCAAAAAATGTGCGTTGCGTGATCGAGAGACACATAGAAGAAGAAAGGAAAAAAAGATAAAAAGAACGCAAATTTATTAAAAAAAACATTTTTTTGGATAAAAATGATGAAAATTTTTCGTCATTCTCATTCAATTTTCTCCTTTTCTCCCCCCACGCCGTCGTCAGTCCGTCCGTCCGAAAAAAGAGCAAAACAGGCGGAGCCAAACCGCACAAAACACACACACACACAGAAAGAAAAGTATGATGATGAAAAAAGAGGAATGTATTTTTGTGTTGGCGTGGTGTGTATTTTTAGGTATATTATCCATCCATCGCACGCGAATGTACGAAGAAGGAGAAAAAAATTTGAAGGCCCTATATAACGCGACGATTCCTAGCCATTTTCAATCATTTTTCAATTTTGTGAGATTCTTACCATCTCCCCCCTCCCTCCCTCTCTCAAAGGAGGAGGAGTAGATCGCTACCGTTCCGAAGCGTTCACAATTCTTTACATAGCTAGCAACTTTTCTATTCCACTTTTTTTTCTTTTTTTGCTATTAAAAATTAATTTTATTATAAGAATAAACACTTTACAGAATTATAAATTGCTTGCCAGTGTGTGCTATTCTATGTGCTTGTATATTTTCTCGTTTCATAGCTCTAATTTAACTATCCTCCCGACAGTTTGCTTTAAGTTTCTCTAATTTGCACGTTCACAGCGAAATTATTGCAAAATGTCATTCGAGCAAAAATTATACATACCTTCAATTAAATAATAGCTAAATTGTGTGTAAAAACTTTTTTTATTCGATTATTTTTAGAAAACAGAATTCAAGTCTAAGGGCTATATTTACTACATTATTGCATTAACAACAACAACGACAACAATCTTTTTTCCGACAACAACAATAACAAAAATGTACGAGTCGTCGAGTACCCTAAAGTACGCGCCACAACAGCAATCGCATCAGCACGTACGCAGTTTGTTGAAGACGAAAAAGTTGGAGCAACGAGCGCGTCGAGAGCAGCTGAAGGTGGCCGCCATCGTGGGGAATGAGCTGCTCAACGTTTTGCAGTTCGATCACTCGGACGAGAGCCTCGTCGAGAAGCCGCTGTCCGCCTCGCTGCCCGCCTCGCCCATCAAATTGCTGCCGCCAAAATTGGTAGGAACTAAGAACTTTTAGATACCATATCCTACCCATTCGTATCATTGCGTATACGGTATCATCCTATACATGTGTATACGAACAAGTTTATAAATGAACAAATTTTAGTTGAAACGACAACAAGAGAAGCGCGCCGCCGCCAAAGAGGAGTGGGGCACCATCGCCGCCTCGGATCATTCGCAGAACACGGTAAATCCGATCCGCAAAATCTGTGATTCGCTCTCCGTGCCGCACAACAAAAACAAGGCGCCAATTCGCCTGAACCTCGGCGACCCGACGCTCACCGGCAACTTGCCGCCCAGCGACGCAGCCGTCGCCGCGCTCCACGAAGTCATCGACTCGCACAAGTACGACGGATACGGACCGGCTGTCGGTGAGTAACTTTCATATTAACGAAGAACCACTTTCAGCAACAAAAATTAGGACAAAAATCAAATAAGAAAAAGTTTGCAAACGTTTTGATAATTTCCATTTTTTGCAGGCATTGAGTCGGCTCGCGAAGCGGTCGTCCGCCACTATTCTCGGCCCGAGGCGCCATTCACCGCCGACGACGTGATCCTGGCTAGCGGCTGCTCGCACGCCATTCAAATGGCCGTCGAGGCGATCGCCAATCCCGGCGACAACATTCTCGTCCCCGTACCGGGCTTCCCCCTTTACACCACCCTCTGCAAACCGCACGGCATCGAGACGCGAGAGTATCGACTGAGAATGCACGAGGACGGACTCATCGACCTCGAGCATCTCGAAGAGTCGATCAACGCGAAAACGAAGGCGATCATTGTCAACAATCCGTCCAACCCCACGGGCGTCGTTTTCCCCAAGGAACATTTGGAGGCGATTCTGCGCATTGCTCACAAGCACAAGGTAAAATCATTTAACGGCAAAGAAATTTGTCTAGAGTTTGAAAATTTTTCATCAATAAAGTCCAAGAAATTTCATTTATTGGATGATATTTTCAGGTAGTGATAATCGCCGACGAGATCTACGGCGATTTGGTGTACGATGGCGCCATCTTCCATCCCATGGCCAGCCTCACGCCCCAAGTGCCAATCATCACGTGTGACGGCATCGCGAAGCGATATTTGGTGCCGGGATGGCGCCTCGGCTGGATCATCGTCCATGATCGATTCGGCGCGCTGGCGGAAGTTCGCCGCGGAATTGTTGCGCTGAGTCAAAAGATTGTCGGGCCGTGCGCGCTGGTTCAGGGCGCTTTGCCGAAGATCCTTGACGACACACCGCGCGAATATTTCGAGAACATCCGCAATGTGATTTCGGCAAACGCGGAGATTGTGTACGAAGCGCTGAGCACCGTACCGGGCCTGAAGCCCCTACGGCCTCACGGCGCCATGTACATGATGGTGGGCTTCGAGCGCGACATCTACGGTGCCGAGACGCCGTTCGTCCAGGGACTCATCGGCGAGGAGAGCGTCTACTGTCTGCCGGGCTCCGCCTTCAATCTGCCCAATTGGTTCCGCCTCGTGTTGACCTATCCGGAGGAGGTGACGCGTGAGGCGTGCCAGCGCATTGCCGACTACTGTCAGCGACAACTGCGTCCGTGCAGCCATTTGGCGCTGACCACCGGTTACCGCCGACAGGAATCGCGAGCTTTTGGTAAATTTTTTAATAACTCTTCTATTCCCATTCTCTCCTTCCTTCTCTTCATAATTTCTTTATTTCTTTCTCTCATCTCTCTTCAAATATATAAAAAGAAATGCATCTATATGTTTACTAAATCAATCATTTACAGATGAGGGTTCCGAAGGATCTCTAAGCAATAGCGAGTCCGACGAGTAGTAACCATTCCATTCCATTGCGCTGTGGCGACAATCAGTGTGCTTAGCGCGTCCATTCCATTCCGTTGCGCTGTGGCGTCCACCAATGTGCTTGGGAGGCGCGACGAGTAGCGTGCTCTCCGCCCCCACAGATTATAATAATAATTTTCGAATGATCTTGACTTTATTTTTTGACTTTATTGACCTTATTTCTTCTCTTTTTTCTCCCATACATTATATTTCTGACAAAATGTCAGAAAACTGACTGCTGAAAATTTCGTTGCAATTTTGCTCTATTTTTTGTAGAACTTCTTGATATGGTGATCTATTCATTCCTGAAATATATTTTGCATTTAATTTAATATTTATTTGTATATTATTGTGTCTGACTGTGTGTATACATAATTATGACGAAGATTACATATACTTTGAAATTGAAAATAAATTCTTAAAAAAAAGAGAAATTAACACCTTTGAATGTGAATTACATGAAAAAAATGAATTTTTAAAATTAAATAAAATTAATTAAAAAAATATTGTGTAAAATACATAAAAAGTAACTTTTTTGAATTTTATTTTTATCGACACAAAAATAGCAAATTTTCTTGAAATAGTAACGAGAATTAAAAGTACAGTATATGTATGTATGTTATAAATAAAATAAATTTTAATAAAAAAGAATGACGAAAATTTTTAGGTAGATAAGGAATATTTTGCAGATAAAGAAATATTTTTGTTTTTAAATAAAATGATAAACTGATAAGTTCAACCACATTGATAAGTTTGATCAGATTGATAAGTTCGACCAAACTGATAAGTTCGATCTAACTGATAATTTTGATCAGACTTATAAATGTTCAATGAGACTGATAAGTTCGATCTAATTGACAAGTTTGATCCGACTGACAAGTTCACTCTGACTGATAACTTCGATCAAATTGTAAATTTTTATCTACATAACTGATAAGTTTGATCTATCTGATAAGTTCTATCTAACTGATATCATTTTTCATCCCCTTTTCTAACAATTTGTGACATTTTAACTATACAGTATCCGGAAAAAAATTTGCGTGAAAAAAAGTTTTATTATGTTTTCAGTTTGAGAAAACAAACGAAACAAATGTTAGCGAACGAAATGTAAATGTTTTTGTCTGTCCCAAAACTTTTTTGTTAAAAAAATATAAACTTTTTCAAATTTTTTTTGCTTCTGTAATAATATGTATGGTATGTATGTAACGAACAGTTGTTTTTGTTATTTACCTAAAATGTATTTATTTTCGTCTCCTATAGCACGAACAAAGAACGTGACAATGTTATTTCCACCATAATACGTATGAGAAATTTTGACATTTATCATTCCATGATTATCATTCTCAATTTGTCGCGCTGGCGGAGAAGAATGGGAGAATGGGTTTGGTTTGAGGGAACGGGAACGAGCGCGAAGAAAGTTCATTGAACTTACTACGTAATCCTTATCCAAAAATTAAAATACTTTCAAATAGATTTTGTGTCGCGAACGCTGTTAGCGAGAGTCGGAAAAGGAGAGGAAGTTTGGAAACGTGGCGGATGTCTGCGTGGCTCAGTGGCAGAGCTACGGGCAGGTTACTAGTGGCCATAGGTTCGATTCTCGGCCGGGGATGATACAATTTTCCGCTTTCATTCTCTCTCGTCATTTTGCGAACCAGTTCAAGGTTTAAAACAGTTCAAGGCGTCTATAGGTTCGGTCCCCTTCTTGCGGCGCCATAATTTGCCGCCAGCCAGGACGACTTTATTTCAAGTCATTAAGAATTGAAAAATGTCTATGGCTCAAGTAGTATGATTCGCGCTTGGGGTGCGAGAGGAGCTGGTTTCGATAACCGGCTGAGCCCCCATATAATTTTTACATTGTAAATGAACTATGTGGGTTATAAAATGCTATCACGTCTTATCGTATGACAAGAGGATGATGTGAGGAGCTGGGATCGAACCACTATTTTGCTTTATGTACATATTTGTGCACAATTGCCGAGTAGCCTGAGGCTAATTGACAGTCGATTTCTTCCCATTCTGGAAACTTCCTCGTTGGAGACATACATCAGCATTTTCGTAAAGTTCAAATCGTTTTCATTGGTTATTAATGT
>SAUE01003090.1:69027-81815 GCA_009724625.1 Deladenus siricidicola | reverse complement strand
TGTGTGTGTGTGTGTGTGTGTGTGTGTGTGTGTGTGTGTGTGTGTGTGTGTGTGTGTGTGTGTGTGTGTGACTTCAGTTAGCGGAGAAATTTTGGAATAGTTTTTTATGGCAAATTACCGAGTGCGCCAGGCAGTAACCCATTAACTTTGAGTTCAGATCTTTGTGAACCGAAATATGAGCTCTTAAAAAAAGATTAGCTCAGTTTTTACTTGGAAACTTTGGTTCCACGCCACTGACGCTAGTGTTTTCAGCGCACATTTATGTGAGTGAAAAATGTTTTTTTTTTCAGAAAGCGTTGGAGGCGAGTTTGCGCGACGCGGAGACGGATAACGACGAGGCGCGCCTCATCGAAGAGGCCATAAAGCGCAGTTTGTGCGGTCGGGCGGCGTCCGTCGACCAGTCGGGGCGACTCGCCGCGTCGACGAGTAGCGCGGACGCCAGCAGCGACCGCGTCACGCCCACCGCACCGCCGCTGTCGGCGGCGAACGTGAAGACGGAGCGAATTGTGCCGATCAAGGTCGAACCCGCCGATGATGCCAAACTATTCGACGTCGGGAACGGTATCTTTTTTTGTCATGGTTATATGTTTTTCTTATTTGATTCTTATTTTATTTTTAAAGTATTGTGCACTTTTTTACTGCTTCATTTATGCGTTTTATTTTTGAATGGTTTGATGGGGTTGATTCTTAGAAAAATATCTAACACCTCCGTAAATCAGATTATTTTACGTCGTTGAACATAATCAGAAACGTGGAGAGAGAGAGAGAGAGACAAGAACTAAAGTAGAATTTTTTTAGATGCTTTTTGTTTTTTACGCAACAATTTGATTTTGGCTACTGTAATATGCGATTTTTAATTTTTTTTGTGGCATTTTAGGCGTATCGGCTAGGCAGAATCTCTCCAACGGCCGTTCGACCTTCGCCGCCACAACCAGGACTTCCACCGCTCAATTCACCGCCACGAACTCCACCACCGTAACGCAAACTGTCGACGGTAGTGACGCCACCGCCGCCGCCGCTACTACAGTGGCGAACGCCGCGCGTCAGGACGCGGAGAAGATGAGCCGCGACGAGGAGATTCGACAGAAACGCTTGAAATATTTTAGCTCTCTCATTTAAGCGTTGAAGGCTTTTTTTCTTTTCTTTTTGAAGATTATGTGATTTTATTGAATTATTATTTTTGTTGCGATATTTCCGACATATTTTTATTCCTTTTTTGTGCATATATAAAATTATTTTTATGCGAAAATATCAACCCTTTTATTTCATATATTTTATGGTTTTTTGTTTAGAATGCTAGAGATTAGTTTATAGCCTTTTACATAAATTTATCGCCAACCCAAGCGGGAAAACTTTCATTTTTCTTTTCGTTTTAGGACAATTTTTTGTAAATTTGAACATCAAAATAATAGAATTTATAAGTCTGTTAGAGTGTGCTAGCTTAATTATACTATGCTATTGGCGGAGGCGGAGATTTTTAATATTTTTTGGTGTAATCTTTTTTTGAATTTTCGAGCACCTAAAAATGGATCCAATTTAGAGCGGATTGGATTTCGATTCGAGTCGTATTTTGGATTGGATCCATGCCAGACAGATTCACGAATTTTTTTTTATGATTTTTAATAGAATAATTTTGTTACATTCTCTCTATTATTTGCTTAAAAAACTTTTTGCCGATTTTTTTGCAGCTTTCTTTTTGTGAATTGCCTTTTACATTTCTAATCCAAGTTTTCATATTTTTTATTATATTAATTCATTTTTTATCGAATTTGTTAGCGGAATTGTGTACGATAAGATGTGCTGGATAATTCTTGATTAGTTTTTTTTTGCGCGAAACATTTGGTAATCTCACTACTCTTTTCAGAATTTTTTGTTACATTATTTACAATAAAATATTTTTTAAACTTTTAGCTAAAATTATCAATAATATTAATAATAACATGTATAAAGTGCTTAATATATTTCCCTATTTTTTGTCCTGTAGTAAAAAAGCGTTTTGAACGGATTATTTTGAAATTTGCACTGACAATTTTTTTCCGCATTATATTACCGTCTCTCAATGTACTGTTAAACTTACTGTTTCTAGAAGTGTTTTAGCGGACGAATATGGAAGATCTACAGGTTTTTAATTTTGCATTTTTATTATTTCTAGGCCAATAAAAAGTTTTTTTTTATTTTAAGCCAACTCATTCTGACTAATACATACCGGTTTGTATGATTTTGTGGTGCCGAATGATTCTGGAATTTGGCGAAGGGAAAAAAGAAATACCAAAGTCAATACAAAATTTATGGAATAGTCACATTTCGCGGGTCCATAAGCAACAAAAGTTAGCATGGAATTGACATGAAATTTTGGTAAATTTTAAGAGGAACAAAATTTGATTTAGGCTGACGTCGGTGGCGGACGCGTGGAACTGCCCGAAACGAATCTCTCGACGGCCATCGACAGGCTGATGCAGAGCTGGACGCAGTTGGTCGGCCAAATCCCCATATCCGTGGGCATGGCGCCGCCCACCGAGGCCGACCTCAAGGAATGCGCCGAGATCGGCGTTCGCCAGGTGCTCCTTTTTGAGGAATTTTATTGCTGTAAAAAATGGAAATATAAAATTAAATGTTTGGTCCATCGCGCAAAAAAATCTTGCCACATTTGGTTTTGTATCAATTTTTTTTGCTAATTTTTTTACTATTTGTGGGTTCCAGTTCAAGGACGCCAGCCTGGAAGTGATCGGTGAGTTCATGCAGACGGCCATGGAGTGGAGGCTGAGGCATCCGGACGAAGTCGTCAAAGCGGTAAAAATTGCATCGATCAAAAAGTTATAAAAAAACAATTTTTTTCATACGAAAATTGAATTCTTAATAAATTTTACACAAAATTGTGGAAGTAAACAAAAACGTTTTTTTATTGATGTTTGAAAAAAAGTGCCGACTATCTTCGCTTCAGGAAATCGCCGATCTCGAGTCCGCCATCCAAAAACAGCAGGCCGTGCTCGCAAAGGTCTCGGAGCGAATGTCCGAAATTTCCAAGGGAAAATGATTTTTTTTTTAATTTGAATATTACATTTGTACAGTTTTCGTTGATTTTTCTGTGCTCTTTGGCAAGATAAAAGCATTCAAAAAATTTTTTAATGTTTGAGACTCGGTTTTCGAAGCCGGATATTTTTATTTTTTATTTTCAAAATTGCAATTTTTTAAATTATTATAATGCGTCTTTTGTGTATGTCTCGAGAAGAAATTTCTTCATAGGACAATCAATTCAAATCTGAAAGATTTTCTCTGTAGCTCCGTATCGTTGTCGAGATTGTTGAGCAGTCTTTTCTATCATTTTGGATGTTGAATTTTGCGATTTTTGCGTGGTGGAAGCACTTAATGTGGTCTACCCTTGAAAAGTTTCAAAATAATCGCTCCTTTCAAGAAACTTTTTAAGCCGATCATACCAAGAAAAGGGTGGATCATCCCGCCGCACGTGGGTCGACCAAAAAATTTCATCCCCCTCCCCTTGCCCACGTATGAAGCCAATATACACATCGCTTTCTTTCTTTCACCTCGTTTCACTCTACTCACGATCTCACACAATCCATGACGATTGACGATAGGGGTTGTACTATTACTATTATAACTGGTGTAAAGTAGCTTTTTTGATCGAACGAACGAACTCATCATCACCACTCAATCCTCCACCATCAACGCTCGATCAGAATGTGGCACGAGGCGCGCCGTCAGGAGAAATTGGTGCGCAGCAAAATGGTCGACAACGCAAAGCGCCACGAGCGCCGAAAGGTTTTCTACGAGAGCATTGTGAGCCTTGACATTATAATTGTATATGAAGCACGTAAAAGAATAGTTATAGGAGAAAAATGTGTGTAATGTTATGTGAGTTTTGCTTCATTTTTCGGTAATTTTTTTTTGTTTTTAAACTAACTTGTTTTTGAGCTCTGAAAAATTAATTTTATTGTTTTTCTATTTATATTTTTTGGTGGGAGAATATCGCGCACTTCTTTTCAGCGCCGCGACCCCGAGGAGTTTATGCAGATTCACGGCCGCCGCGCCACCGTCCACGTGGACGCTACGCTGGCGGCGGCCGCCGAGGCGTCCAGCATTCTGCGCAAGTGGCAGGGCGACCCGGATGTGCTCATCGACCGCTTCGACGTGCGCGCTCACCTCGACCACATCCCCGACGTGGTGGAGAAGCGCGCCGCCTCCACGAAGCAGTGAGTTGAGTTTGAGCTCCTGTTTTGTTGACGTCTTCCACTTTTCTTCTTGCAGTCGGCAGTAGTGGCGGGCGCGGATAACGTGGCCGGTCTCTATGCCCCCAACTACCCATCGCCCAACCCCTCTCTACATTAAATATTACTACATATAATGGTGGATCCGAGAAGATCTAAAAAGTTTTCTCTTTCCCCACTTTTTTACCCTTTTTTTAAATATTGAGTAAAACATTTCGAGGTATCCATAAATTTCATTTAGAAAAGTTTTTGGCAAACAGCAAAAACATATTTATTATAAAAAATTTTTTTGAGAAATTTAATAATTTGACAAAAATTTTCTCCTAGACTTCTGCTGGACGATGCGCAGGAATTGCAGTGCGAGTACGAACGTTATCGAATATTGATTTTCAATGAGTTTCTAAAAGGTCGCTATTTTTCTTTAGCCGCAAATTCTCTCCTTCTCTGAGCTTTTTTGAGCGGAATTTTTTTTCTTTGTTTATTTGCCATTTTTGAGCCGTGATTTGTGTTGAGATATATACATATGTGGTGGTGTGAGTATAACCGCTTCAATTTATTCGCACATAATTGATTTGGGGATGAAAATTAAAAATGTTGAGCAAGAGAAAGTATATTGTAGGGGTGGCAAACCTTTCCGTTTTTTGGGGCTAAAATTTTCTATTTTTCAAAAAATTTACAGGAAAATAACGCATATTCCCTACAAGAATTATAAATTTTTTAGAAAAAAAATTTTTATTTTTGTTTAAATTTTTCGGATTTTGGGCTAAAATTTTCCATTTTCTCTTACGTAGACGGAAATTTATTTTCCTTCGACCGCTGGTAGCTAGGTACTCAATGTGTGTTGAGTTGTGTTTGATCGAAGTTTTAATTTACCTTTTTGGACTATCTTTTAGATCGGGTTTCTGGCGAAAAATGAGAAAAAAGAAGCACTTTTTTAAGCGGAAATTTCGGGAAATATTTTTAACATTTTTTAAAGTAAGCACTGAATTATAATAAAATTCGATTTTTAATATATTTTTCGTGGTAGGGTTATTCGTTTGCTCAAATGAGCGCTGAAGTTGAAAATTCCGCTTTTAAATGCTGTTGGTTTTTAGTTTCTGAGCGAAGTTGCCTCAATCAAATCGCCGCGAAGGAGTTCTGGCCGTCGCTGACCGGCAACGCGTCCAACATCCACAAACTGGAAATGGAGAAGAAAAAGTGAGCTTATTTTTCAGGTTTAGGCCAAGCCTCAGCGTTAGGTCGAATTATTTCGTTTTACGTGCTAATAATATTAATAGTTACTAATATGTGAGTATATTCTCCAACGTTGGGTCATCACAAATTTTTCGCCCCCATCTTCGCCGGTTCCGAACTTTTTAAAAAAAAAGCTCGTCTTCGGAGGCGCTCCCTAATTGAAAAATTGTCCCCGCTTGCATAGGCGCTTTTCAAAAAAAAAAATTTTCGAAAGCCTCCATCTTGTTGTGCTTCTTAAAATTTTGGTATTTGGAGGAGGTATGTATATTCAATAAACAGTGACGTAATTTTTGTTGTCGTGTGGCGGGGAAACTTAATTTTCCGTCTGTAAATTTTTTTAATTTTAACGTGTCCACGTTAATTTTTATCCTTTGACTTTCTGGAAAAGCGAACGAGAAAAAGGCGGCCATTGGCTTTACGTGACCCAATTTTTTGAAAATTTGGCACCGTTTCTTTTCAGCTTTGCCCGGGCGCGTGAAAGTGTTTGAAAATTGAGCGTTTAAGACATTTTTAATTTTTCCGCTACCGCCAAAAGCGAAAAAGAGATATTTAACCCAGTTACTATCACATTATATTCAAACTATTTTTCAAAGCTTGGTTTTCCAAAAAGAATCTCTTCGACTTTCTAGAAAAGCGAACGAGAAAAAGGCGGCCATTGGCTTTACGTACGCGGACTCGAGCGCCGCCACGCTACCGTCAGCCACAGCGACGACGACGGTAGGCAGTCACAGTAAGCGCGACGACGGCCAAACGAAGTCCGGCGGAAAGTCGGCTAATTTGGACTCCGACAGTGGCGACTCGTCCGACGAATTCGAAGAGGTCGAGGAAGTTGGTCTGTGACTTTTTCTTTTTTTTCTAAAAATTTAATTTACGAAATATAATATTCTGCAAACTATAATGGGAATTTTTATTTTCCCAGCTGTTAGTGTAATCTCAAATACTCCCGACACGATCTTAAATTGGCGTTTTGAATACACAAAATACAACAATTCAAATTGAATTTGAATTCTATATTTGCTTTGAATTTCCTTCTCATTTTACTGTATATCATCGATCGTAATTTTACCATTTCTTTATTTCTTGAATTTTTGGCATAAATTTCTCTTTATTTTTTTTTCGAATTACGCTTTAAATTGCGCGTAAATATGCAAATCAGGTAAATCGTCGTGCGAATAGTTGACAGAGGCCATTTGGGCTTAACAATTGGGGAAATATATTCTGCAAAATATTTATTTTTGTGTCAAATTTTTTATTTTAAATTTTTTGGCTCAATTGTGTGACATTTTTAATTTAAGTTTTTTGGTAATTTTGGTAATTTTTTGCACGAAAAATGAGACGATTTTCAGTTTGGGTTAGATCCGGGAATAAAAATTTCATAAAAATGTAAAAAAAATTCGCACAAAATTTGGAATAGGCTCTTCCCTCTCCCACAGCCTCTTCTACATATAATTGGCTGTGCTATGCTATATGTTTTAAGAGGACATTTTTTGCAGATTTGAAGTTGGACGTGGACGAGATCACGCCCGAGCAGGGCGCCCACCTCAACAAAATCGGCTCGCGCTTCCGCATCGGCGGCGGCGTGTTCCTGAAGTTGCTGCGGCTCGACTGCAAGGAGCAGGACAACAACGCGCAGATTAAAGAGATTGACAAGGCGAAACTCGCACTTTCTGTCTGTAATTATTTTGAATTTCGCATGTTTTACTTTGTAATTCGGCCTTTTTTATACAGGTGCGGGGGAACTAATTTTATAGTGGCAATTACAAAATTTAAATAATTTGTTTAAAAAGTTTTTTTGACATTTTTCTGCGACGATTCTTTAGACCTTTTTGCTTCAGCAATGATTCGGGAATTGTAAATTTCGTTAATTTCCAGTCCCTATTTTACTGGCCTATCTTGTAGCGCTACAGCTATAGCCTATGCAATACCTCTAAACAATCTTTTTAAATCCATACCGCCTTTGTCGTACTTTGGCTGGAAGCATCGACTCAAAAATAATTTGTTTAAAATCAGAAAAAAAGGGACTTTCTTGGCTTGAGTTTTATTTTTTAACAAAAAGAATTTTTAATTTTATTTTTTGACAGTTTTGGTGTTGTTTGCTTTGATGCACGGACGATGTCGGTTTCAGGGAAGACAGGCGAAGGCGGACCGCGCGGTGCTGAAGCGAAGGCGCGCGATGATCGTGGGCAAAGTGACGCAGAACGAAGAGGCCACCACCACACTTCTCAGCTTCCTCACCAACGCCAAAAAGAACGCCGGCGATGAGTTAGTTGGCGAAATTGTTTTATTTTTTCTAACTTTTTTGGATAATAATTTGCATAAAAATGTTGTGAAAAGGATACAAGGCTGGGGATCAGGGATGTGCGTAATTACGGTTTACGAAATTACGGTATTTTTGAGTTTGTAATTACGGATTACGAGAAAGTGCTCGTAATTGCGGGTTTTTGGTGTAGGTATTTTGGACTTTTTTGAGAAAAAATTTCATTCAACAATTTCATAAAAAAGGCAATTTTCGAATAATTTTAATCTTTTAAAATTGTGTCTAACGAGGTATTTTTTTGTACTTTTTAGTGTATTACACCAAAGAAAAAATTTAAAGTTTTGAAAAATTTTTGATGGTGAATTACGAAAATCATTTCTCGTAATTACGCACATCCCTGCTGTAGATACGTGGTGGGTGATATATACTCTTGGAGATTTTTATGATTTAAATTTTCAAAAACTAAAAAATAAATATAAAAAGAAAAATTGTTTTCGCGCGATTGGAAACTGCGAAACATAATTCAAATTAATTCAAAAATGGATTCTATTTTTTCGCTTAATTTTTCGAGGTATTTTAGTATTTTGCTGTCCTCGTCGGACTCCGAGGACGACGACGTCGAGAAGACCGAGTTCATCACCAGTATCGGCGGCGATGACGACGACTACGACGAGGCGGTCGCCGCGCCATCGCGCCGCAACGGCGCGAAGAGCAGCGCGCTTGCCGCCGACGACGACAACGGTGGCGGCGCCAAAAGCGGCACGGACGGCGGCGGCGGCGGTGGGACGTCGGACTGCGTGGTGCAGGGTCCCATTTTGCCCACTAAAGAGTATCGACGATTGCTGTTGGTTATTTTTTGTTGTTTGCCAAACAAAATTCTTTTGGCACATACATACATGCGTTGTTAGCTTGCGGAGTTTGACTAGTGGTGATGATGATGATGAGGATGCAGAAGAGGAGGAAAATGTGAAATGTTTCACTATTTTTCACTCTATCGTTGTTATTTGCTTTAAAAAATTTTTTAAATTAAATATATTATTTATAATTCGAAATTTAGCGAGCTGAAGAATCGCCGGTCGAACAGCGTCGAAGAGTTCAAGGATGCATTTGGCAGTAGCAGGTATGTGGTTTTTTAATTTTATTTTTTTGTTGTTTTTAAGGAAAATATTTTTTTAATTTTGAATCTCAAAAATTTCTCTAGGAAATGGTTATGTTTTTGTGGTTCGCTTGAGAAAGTTTTTTTGTTGCTTAGGCGAAGAAGAACGCGTTCTCGGTCGCCGGCGGAATTTCGTCGAGTTTCGCGTATTCGGTCGCGCTCGCGTGACCGAACGCTTAGGCGGCCGACTTCACGCGAGCCGCGCCGACCGCGCTCGTCGCGAAGCCACTCGCCCGCCGAATCTTCGCTGGCCGCCGCCATTCGGCGGCGAAGGGCGGAGCGTGAGAGGTTTATTTTTATTTTTGAATGTTGTTGAGTTTATTTTGGCTTTTATTTGCGTGTAGAAATGTAACGCATTTTTGCGCCTTCGAGTTTTGTTCAAATTTACGCTATTCAAGAATTTTTTAAAAGTTTTTTAGCTATTGTGCAACGTAATAATATAAAAAATAATTTTTGATTTTTTTAATTCGGATTTTTGTTTTTTACTCTTTTATAATTTTCTAATGAAATAATCGCTTACGAATTTTAAAGGCGACATTGTGGCAGTCGATCCAGAAGCCGCAATCGCGACGGCAAGCGCTCCGCCACTCCCGATCGGCGTTCGTCGGCTGCGACGGCGACGGTTAGTGGCGGCAGAGGTCGTCAGTCGGAGCGGAAGCGGCGAAGATCCTCCTCTTCGTCCTCCTCCTCGTCGTCATCGACGTCGTCGAAGCGCTCTGCGCGAAACGGCGGCGTTGGTCGAAGTGGTGGCGGCAATTCGGTGAGAAGTGTTTCCGCATTCTTTTTTGTGTTGTCTTGAGGATCGAAGCGCAGGGCTACTTTTTGGAATTACGCGAATAATTTGCAGTCAAAACGAAACTTTTTTGATTTAGTTTTTTTCAATGATCAACAATTTCAAATCTCTCATTAGGCCTCAACGTCGAGCGCGGCGAGCGGCTCGGACACACCGCGCACAATTCGCTCTAGCATGAGCGAATCGGAGAAGGAACAGCTCGAAATCGAGAACCGAAAGCGGCGGATTCGCCGAATCAAACGCGAAATGAAGTGATTTTTGGAGTTTTTTTACTTTTAATTACTTCTTTTCGTTTAGCGTATGGCCAGAAATAATTCCGAAACTTTACGTTTACAGATCTCATAGCAAGGGCGGCTCGCGCACGACGAAGGAGGCGGACAGACGGCGCGACGCGGCCGAAGAGTCGGAGCGGCGAAAGGCGGTGCTCGCCAAAAAGTTGCGCCTGCAAATGCAGAAAACGCTGAAAAAGACGGCCGAGCAGCTGAAGCAGGAGGAGGCGGAAAAGGCGCGCGAACAGTTCAAGGAGCGAAAGGTACGCGGAGTGCTTTGACTTGAATTTGCCGCAAATGAATCCGACGGGTTCACTCAATCTCAAGTCGAATACCGGCTTTGGCTTTTCTTGAATTTTGAAAAATTTTATTTGTATAGAAAGTAAATGTCTACGAATTCAAAAATTTTTTTTTATTAAATGTCTACGAATTCAATTTTTTAATTTGAAAAAATAAAAGCCAGCATTCCACTTCATTTGTTAATCAAGAATGAGGGGTGGACAGGCTTGCATTTAGGGGCAGGGGGGGGGGGGTAATGAAAAAAGGCAAGACAAAAAATACCTTTTTTCAAACATTTGGTTTGGCTTGAGCTCTCCTCTCTAAAATACGCTACTGGAATTTCTATGAAACATTTTTGGCGACGCCACTGAATGATATATAAATGCTTTTAGCAACGCGAGGACGAATTGCTGGAAGAGGCGAGACTTCTTCGAATGAGGTTCTTCCAATTATTTCTTTTTCTTTATTTTTTTTGCTTTCCATTTTTTGTGGATTTTTTATGTGTTATTTTTATTTGTAATTTTTGTCGACTTCCCTAACTGTTGGCAATAATGTTTAGAGAGCGCGAAAAGCGCCGCCAGGAGGACGAGGAGGCGGCCGCGCAGCGCGAGCGCGACCGCCTCCAGCGAAAGAGCGCCGAAAAGGCGAGAGCCGAGCGTGAGGGTCGAAGCGTTCGCGGCGGCGGCGGCGGTGGCCGAAGAGACAGCAGAGAACGAGAGCAATCGTCGCGCGGCCGCCGTCGACGGCGCTCGCCCAGCTAACGTCACCTCTCGCGAATTATGTTTTGGATTGGTTTTCTGTTTCGATACTCTATTGTTTGTGTGCGGTTTGGATACATTTCCCGACAAATATTATTGTTATTATCCCCCCTTTAGATTAAGAAAAGTTTGCTCTCTTAGCCACTTTCAAATTGTTTTTATCCTGACTCGAAAAAGATTTATCTGGAGAAGAATTTTAGGTTAAAAGAGGTGGGCTCCAAATAGAATAGGTGCTGTGAATTTCGTTTGGCTTTGGTACCAGATTTTGAGTCACGATTCTTCTCCCTACTTACTTCCCAAACTTAAAAAAACCCACAAAAAGTACTCTGGGTGGCATCCCCAGCCGTGGTAAAAAGAATCGTTTTGTTTCCTTTCTTCATGTATTTTTGGAATTCGATTAATGTTTGTCGAGAAATCATTTTTGTTATGAAAAACTTTGAGGAATAAAAATTTGGAAAAAATATTTTTTTAATTTTTAAATTTATTATTATTTGCTGAAATATTTTTTGTAGAAATCTATCGTTTCTTTCTCCGACGTTTCAAAGCGTAGAACATTATGTGGTAAGAGTTTAGGTGTAGTAATAATTAGCGTAGTGATATTAGCAGCAAGATGAACTCGGCGCGTGTTCTGGGCGCCGCTTTTGCGCGATTGACGCTGAGTGGCGCGTGCGCGCGCTGTGGTGGTGGCGCGGTCGCCACCGCCGCGAGGATTGCCGTCCCCGCTAGCAGGTGCGTGCATTTTCGAAAAAAGTTTTTGCGTTAACAACCCAATGGAGATTTTTTTAGAAATTCTTTGTTTTTCCTTTATAAAAAATTAAAATCATTTTGGCGATTTTGTCTCTGCCCCATCTCAAATTTCTTGAGAGACGCGTTGAACGCACTTGAAAAATTTCTGGCGAGCGATGGCACTGCTGATGACCAGTGGTGGGTGGGCTCATTTTGGGATCAAAAAAAATTTTTGTCTTACATGGGGTCAAAATTTTTTTTAATATTTCCGTTTACGTAGAATGGTGGTCGAAGTTAATGGCGCCTTTCTTGCAGGTCATTTCACGCCACGCCGAGCGCGCTTCGCTCCATCCGCGACGTGCACCGCGCCGGCACGAAATTTTCGATGATCGACTCGGAGAAAATGCTCGGCACCGAGGGCGCTGACAGGTTTCGATTTTTTTGTTTTTTACTTGATTTATTAATAAATGTTTTTTATTGTGAATTTTGAGCTCTTTTTATATGTAGAAAAATGTTCATATTTTTTTGTATTTTTTGTGGAGGGCTCAATTTATTTATTTTCGATAAATCTTGTATATTTTGCAAATTTAAGTGATATTCCAAAAATATAGGGCAAAAAAATATTTTTCCCCTTACAGCTTTTACGCGGTGAACACACTCGACGTGGACCGGCATTTGCCGTCGCCGGAGACGATGAAGCAGCTTTTCAACGGAATTCCCTTCGACGAATTGCCCATCGTCCACATCAAGGCCTCCAAGAACAACACGATCATTCACGTCTTCGACACCGAGGCAATTTTTTCACCACTTTTTTGCTAACTGTGGAGGAAGAGGGGGAGCGAATTTTATCGTTTAGCTCATCTCCCAGTGCTTTTTTGGTGATGATCGTAAAACTAGGCCAAGAAAACTTTAAAAATGTTATTCTGTAGAAGAAAATTTCGGGGGTAAAAGATTTTTTAAATTCAAAATTAGGCCAAAAAAATTATCGTGTTTGCGAGTTTGAAATTTCATTTAAATTAATTTTTTGTAAATGTACTAAGAGGTGGTACGAGGGCGGTCGAAGCCCCCACCACCGCACCTCTTGCTCGGATCAT